>OX388308.1:24818915-24858675 GCA_947579605.1 Athripsodes cinereus | reverse complement strand
TTATTTGCTATTTGGTATATAATGTTTATTTCGTTTTTGTAATCGTTCTCGTTCATGGATTACTTAAAAAGATTAAAAGTGATGATCTAATTGTTAGTTCAGCTGATAAGGGACAGTCAATAGTTATTTTAGATAAAGCAGAATATATCCAAAAAGTTAATAACTTCCTAGATTCACAAGATTTCAAAATACTTCAGACAGACCCCACGAACAAAATAGCGGCGCAAGTAAGATTAGAAGTAAACTCATCAAATGCCCTATACCCTAAAACATGGCAGAAAAACCAGATTATAGATATGAACCCTAGACCCCCACTCTTATATGGACAACCAAAAATTCATAAAACTAATTGCCCGATTCGTCCTGTAGTAGCTTTCACTAACACGCCTACTGCAAAACTAGCTAAAAGCCTTAATTACCTTTTTAAACAACATACCAATTTTGTAGCTAAAAATAGTATTAAAAACTCGGTAGAATTGACGAAACAATTAGAAAATATCAATCTTCCTCATAACTGTAAATTAATATCTTTGGATGTAGTTAGTTTATTTACAAAAATACCTAAATTAGAATGTTTAAAAATAGTTCAAAATCTGTTAGAAACCTCAAATACTCAGCCTGTTATAGCCAGGGAGTTGTATAACCTCATAGAATTATGCGTTATGTCCAATTACTTCAAATTTAACGATCGATATTATGAACAAGCCGACGGTTTACCAATAGGATCCAATCTCAGCAGTTTATTGTCAGAATGCTTTATGGATAACCTCGAAAAGAAATTACTAGATAGTCAAATAGCTAGAAATTCAATAATATACTACAAAAGGTACGTAGATGATATACTAATTGCATTTAGAGGCACCGATAGACAAATAGATCAGTTTGTTACCTTTGCCAACTCACTTCATCATAATATTAAATTCACGCTAGAGAAAGAAATAGATAATAAAATTAACTTTTTAGATATAACAATAGAAAGAATTGGCAACAAACACAAGTTTAAAATATTTAGAAAACCCACATATACCGATACCACCATACATGCATCTTCAATGCACCCTTGGACACATAAATTAGCGGCATACAACTCTATGGTACATCGACTTATAAATATACCCATGAACGAGAACGATTACAAAAACGAAATAAACATTATATACCAAATAGCAAATAATAATGGATTTAGCCGACAAGTTATTGATAAAATAATAACAAAACACGAGAACAAGAAAAATTTAGCATCAGTTTACCCACTACAATCAAAGAGTGACGAATCTAGATACAAATGTATAGAATATTTAGGTATTTTCTCAGAAAAAGTAGGCAGAGAAATAAAAAAGACGGGGAATAATCTTAGCTTCAGAACATCCAATAATTTAGGCACATATCTACGAAACTCTAAAGACAAAATCGACAACCTTAAAAAAAGCGGTATTTACAAGTTAGAATGTGACACGTGTGACGCAATTTATATAGGTCAAACAGGACGTAGTTTTTCAAAAAGATTTTCGGAACATAAACGATCATGGCTAAATAGTAAAACAGATTCACAATTTGCAAAACACCTTATTGAAAATAATCACACAATAAATAATGATAACAGCCCTATCCCACTACACTATCAAAAGAAAAGCTATAGACTGAACTTACTGGAACAATTAGAAATAAATAAAAATGAAAATGGAAACCTTATAAATGAACAAACACACCTATATAGGACTCCATTATTAGATATTTTTAAAAAATAAAAACACACTTGATTCTGCCGCAATTTTCTTTGTTACAGATCTAACAAATGAAGAAATATCCCCGTGACTAGAAGAAACATCACAACACAGCAATCTGTTTTCACCATAAATTAATATTAATAGTTAATAAATAACTTAAATTGTATTATACATAAAACTTGCATTATATAAATTCAGTTCAAAAACAAACTATCTTCCTACCTTTTTACAATATCATTCTGATCATATATTTCCCTTTTCACAAATTCACCTTATAAGAATAACAACAAATAGATAGGATTAACCAGATTAATACAATACACTATGCTTGTCCTTGTCACACAAATACATATACATATTGTTCTCCCTCTCGCATTGTAATTAGTGATTTCTTAGAATTAGTTACTGATACATACTTCATTATAATATTATACTATACTCTCTTATCATTGTTATTGTAAATATTTTTATATATATGAATGATGTTGTATTTTTAAAATCAGATTGACAATGTCCTCATCAGACGAAAGACGTCTCTCTCACATAATAAACCATTAGTAGAATAAAACATTTGTTTTATTATTTCGATATGGAATTCTACTACCTAAACACCGACACAGTGAATTAATGACAATATGTATTGTTTTATTTTACGTGTGTATGGCCTTAATGGCCTTAGTTGCCAAAACCAAATAAATGAAATAAAGAAAATTTGATATTCGCTTAATTGGTACAGTCGCTTAGTTGGGACAAAATGCCCAAGTCTCGTTGTGTCCCAAACAAGCGGAATCGACTGTATATGTTTAAAAGCACAAGGAAATAACACAACAATATACATTGTACTTTGTCGCTTAAGTGTGGGAATATGCAATTGTTATTAAGTACTTAATCAATATAATTGTAATTTATACAATAAGATGTGTTAACCAACAACTGATTATGCATAATCATAAATATATATTCAAATTATAATTAAAATTTTTGAAAAATACTTCTTGTGTCGGAAACTAAATATTTTTTTTTCAAAAATTTTAGTATTAATAAATTCAATGATGAAGTTATCACCTATTCCATCAATTTGTTGGCATAAGGAAGATTGCCTGCGTGTTTATTACTTATGGCTGATCTGCTGACTACCCATCATGTGGAATATGCACTGCAGTGATGGCAAAGTAGTAGATATTAATTATAATTCGATCACCTTATTAATTAGTTCTCATTTCTAGACAGTAATGTTCTTTTAATTTTTTAAAGTTTCAATGTGCTTCAACACTCAAGTATGTGTGTGGGGTTCACATGCAAAGACTCATCGATCTTAGAATGTTGAAACTAAGAAAGCAGCACATTTCCATTTCTGCATTTAAATATTTTTTATTCTAAATTAATATTTTTTTTTTATTTATCACAAACATACACCAATAGGCCCAACATATACATCCAAATAATAAATACAATAACAAAGGACATGAGCAATGCTGTGCCCTTTTACAGGCATAAATGTGAAATTTGAAATGATTTACTCGAAGATGGAGGTGGATTTTCATTGTATCGATAAAACTACAGTGTAGCTAGTGAAAATATGACCATATCTTTATTTATGGATAAATATTTTTGAAAAGGAGATTACTATGCTTTTGCATGTGAACCCCTTACACTTTGGGTGTATTTTGGGTATATTGGGTATATTATTGTCCCAGATTTATTTTTGAAATAAAAATATAGCATCACTATGACATGTTTAAAAAATATTTATTTTAATGAATATTTTCACTTACATTAGTTGCGGCGACAATTCCACTGACAACAACGACACAGAATAAGAATTTCATTTTTATTTATTTATTTATTTTATTATTTTACACTGTAGAAGGAAATCTTTATGACACTCAGTTTAACACTGATACCATACTTATCCACAGAGAATACTTTTATATACAGATTACAGATTAATTAGCATAACTCATTGAAACAAAGTTATAGAAGCAGATTGAAATGTCTTAGTAATAAAAGTTTAATAATAATGTCTGTACAATTGAAGTAATTCAAACTGTTAAATATTTTGCTATTGGACAATAATCTATTCAAATAAGTTTTTGGAAAAACAACTTTAGTATCCTTGAAGTAAAATAGAACTGGTGAATTTCTGGAAATGATTTGGAGACCATCACAAATAATGCATTTATCATATTTATTTTAGTAGCGATGACGGATGCCACAATTTTTTTTTTTTTTTTACACAAAGATTGAGCTAGTCCCAAACTCAGATTGAATCTTGTATTATGGGTACTAACACGACGATACACATTTCATTCTTCATTTTACCCTGGCCGGGAATCGATCCCGGGACCTTGTGATTCAAAAGCAAGAGTGTTACCTCTATGCCACACCGGTCGACTGTTTGATTGAATTTGTCTTTGTATAGTTTAGTGCATTTTGAATGATTTATATGTTTTCAATGCTAACAATTAGTCCATTACTTTTCCCACTTGTGTGAAATATTGTGATGGTATGGTTAGATATATAAAACTAAAATAAACGTCAGCTTTGAAAATTCCACTTTTTCTGCTTCTTTTTACTTTTCAACGTTCCTCTTGAAAGCGCAGGGCCGAAACAAATTTCATCTATTAATTCAGGGCAATTGAACATAAACCTAATCATTTCTTCCTAACATTTCATGCTCTAATATTGTTATCATAAGAACAGTGTATTGGGAAAGAAAGTTGACCGGGTTGCCGGAAACCTTGTGGATACAAGAAAATATTATATTTGGCCGCTATTGAATATTCTCAAAACATGATACAGTCAGGACAATTGTCTCTGCTGTGTTATAGATACCAATAAGTCTTTTCAATATGTTTATAAGTAAGTACTACCTGACAAAACAGTTTTTTTTTACTATATACCATCGTCTAGGGCCTAGGCATTTTTCCACAAGTGGGGTTGCTAGTGGACCACTGTATGCAATGAGCATGCAGCTCTTACTCTCCATTCCAATATAAGTTGGAGATATTCGTGGGTGGTTTGCTGATCGCCTCATCGCTGAATTGAAAATGTTTTATCAGTTTTTTTACAAATAGGTACCTGCTTTTTACAGAACACTCGAAAGCTTATAAAAAAAATTAAGAAACATTATTCTTTGCCACGGACTTCATGAATAGCTTACTAAAGCCAGGTTAATAGATTTGCAACCATACCGTGATACAGATTTCCCTATCGTGGAGTAAATACTTTGCGTTTATTATTTACTTCACAACATTGTCTAATGAATTGCATTTAATTATAGTAATTAGATTAACTCCTTGAGAATTAGATTCAGTTTATAATTGTCACTTGTCATAATATCCTGTGAAGAATGTTGTCAACAGGAGTGCATTTACCAGTTGTGTTTACAAAAATATTTGTCACAACCTTCAAACTATTTCAAGGTTTGTTATGGTTGTGTTATGCTATAAATACACCTACAAGGGTAGGTATATTCAGAGTGGAAATAAAAATTATTGTAAAATTAGGCATAAATAGTTCTCTTTCTGCTGCAAGTTTTGTACCAGGTCCTCCTGATGCTGACGATCACTTTGGAAAAGGCTTCTCGGAAAAAAAAAACTCCTGCATCTGCTATATTCCAATCCAAGTGGTACTTAAGTATGGAAAAATGTCATCAACACAAACAGCTCCCTCCTCCCTTCCGTAAAGTCTACTAATATAAAAACATTGAATAAAAATTATTTATTTACCAATGCTGGAAGCAAAACAATCTCCAACTACAAAGAAGATCCGACTAAAATGAATATTTGAAAAAAAGTGCTAAATGTTTAGGTTGAATGACGGTTGTATATAGTGATCAACCATAAAATTAAAGGTTTATTCTCTCTTATCTTCCGTATGCCATTGGTCTGGCACTTGGAACTGTCAAGCAATTGTATTTTTTTGTGGACCATCAGCAAGTGTGAAATCATGTGTACACCTGGCTTTGGAATGCTACAGACTCACATTGAACATTGAGGATCCATTGATCGAAACATGTTGACAACAACGTGGTACTAAGGAGGTTTGATAAAAGGAGGCAACATTGGTAAATTTTCAAATTGATCTTTAATTACTTTCTAAATTTGAATTGTTTTGTTTGAAGATTGATGGTGGATGCTTTTCATCTTGAATTTCTTTTTTATTCATGACATAAGACTGGATAATGTATGTTCATTATATCCAATTCATTAAAAAGCTTATGTAAGATATAGGTATTATGACATCAACAATTTACACCTTTAATTCAGCAATGAGGTTTGCCACCCATCCTGATTGTCTTGATTTTATATTGGCACGGAGAAGACAGCTTACATGTTTATTATGAGAAAGAGAGAGAACAATTTAACAATCATGTATGCCACCAATTCAGAATATGAACAAGGATTGGACTACCTGTATGATCATTATATACCTACATTTAGTGCATTGAGATACCGTGATGATAATATGGCTAAAAAGCTCCACAACATTGAAACTGTTAGACGTAATATTTCTATGAATTTAAATTACAGCACTAACAATCACATTTTCTTTTGACTTACATAATTGAAAAGTGATTAACAGTTCTTGATCTATTAGAAGGTTACAATTAAGTTATATTAAATGAAATCTTGCATTAAATTTCTTCATTAATCTTAGGTAACTGGAATTACATAATGCAACTTACGACAGTCAGAGTAAATATTATAAGTAATTATAATTTCTCTGTTACACCTCAAACATTTTACATAACTATAATGATTGGTTGAAAGTGTTATAATTATATACCTATGCCATGGAAAACCTGGCAAAGAGTTGGTCTCCTACTCTTTTCTATAAGTTTTCGAGTATCCTGTAAAAGGCAGGTGTCCAAAAAAAGTTGTTTTACATTAGATTGAACATTGTGTGTAATTAAGAAAATTTAACCAAATCAAAGACTAGCTCAGAATTAACATCATCCTAGAGGTACATTGAAATACTGAGCTTTTGACAGATATTGGTATACAGAACTATTAGTTGGAAAAGGGGTTATTCTGTGATAGTGAATACAAGTAGGGCCGCCACATTTCAAAAGGATTACACCCGGAGATTTGTGAAAAATAGGTACCTATTACATATTATAAAATAAATCATACTTCGTTACCGCATTGAAAGTAAATAAATGTCAACTCGAATAGTGCTGGGACCAGCTAAGTATTTTTTAATTTATCTGGGATTATTTAACAACTTTTGTCGCTCTTGCTTTATTTTCCATTTATCGCAGATCATGTTGTAATTAATCTTTACAATTTAACTCCGACATCACCACGTCGATACTGACCCGTAGAGGGACAGTCCTAAATGAGAGTGTCTGCATGTAATAATTTTGTTTTCGTTTGTAGTCGTGTATTGATTGATTATTTTAACAAAATGTTGATTATATATTAACTCATGCAATAGATAGTAAATAGATGCCTACATAAATAAAAAATACTTATAAAACATTATAACTATTAATACAAAATACTTTGTTTGCGTGTAAACAACTTGGTTCACCTACACTTTACTTCTCGGTATTACAAATTAATAATAATAATAGATATAGTTATTATTTATAACTATTACCAACGTACAATGTCAATGCTGCCTCTACAAGTTATAGATATCCATGATTACAATATCCCAATGGAGGTGGTAAAGCGAATTTTATATGAAATGCAAATAAATAAAACTTTACTGGCATCAAAATAATATGCAGTATAAAAATACCTATACCTATGTCTACAGAAAGTTCCAAAAGGCGGGCTTATCGCGTATATGCGATTTCTTCCAGCTGACCAGGCAAAAAAGATTACGAGTTCCAGAATGTCCAAAAATATGCGAATTTGAGTAATAATTATGTACATAATTTACCATCACGGCAAAGGGGGTATTTTATTATCAAATTTATTTATTTTATTTTTATTTATTCATTCTTTACTGTACATTGATAAAAAACAATTACATAAAAGGTATACATTCAAATCAAGAGAAAAAAAACTAAAAATATGTAGGTAAAAATAGCTGCCCTCTCCACTCCTTAGAATGCGTTGGTAGGTACGCCTTGCATCACGGCATCCCCACGAATCAACTTCTTCTTTTCGTGTCTGTCAGCAAATAATAAAAATAACAAAATATTACAATCTATATTCCCATTCCCTTCCAGAAAGCCACGACCTCTCTTGCAGCTCCCCCCAGGTGAGTTTTTTTCCATTCTCCACGAATCAACGAAGCCAATCAACTGCCTTTTATTAAATCATCTAAAGAAAAGACTGGAAGATCTTTAAAATAAACAGCTGATAAAGGTGGATAGCCTTAAAATATTGCTATTATTTTCTCATGATAATCATAAACAACACAATTAGTAAACCTAGAAATACCTAATTACCTGATCTTACGTGTAATCAATTGCTAATTAATATAATATATTTTTGTAATGTACCTAAACACATAAGTATGTACGTAGATATCAACTCTATATATTATGTAACTAGTGTAATTCTACCAGATTTTGCTCAGTAAATAAACATAAAATAAACAAATTAATAATAAATTTTTGCAGTTAGCATATTTCCTTCATAAATAAGTATTTTTTCAAGAAATGCTACCGAATTATTATTTTCTGTTATCAGTAGTCGCAATATTTTTATGCAAATACAAATTTGAGACTTTATGATGATGATTATGGATGATTTTATTTTGACGCTGTTTAACAGTCCCTAGACCGTCTCAAGGGCGCCTATTATTTTTATTTAACTATAATAAAATTTTGAAAACACTTGTGACTGTCACAAATTTGACTAAAATGCGAAAATTTTATGTGAGTTCCAATTGAAGGTATTATGCATTAAGATTCCCGGCTATTTGCTCTGGCTGGGAATCGAAATTGGAAATACGTCACTCAAAGGCTCTAGCGTTACCTCCACGCTACATATTATGTAGGTCAAGCATGTCAAACTCAAATTCTAACACGGGCCAAATAAAAAATTAAAAGTTTATGTGGGCCACAAAAAAATGTTTATACTGTAAACTAGGTTAGTATAAAAAAAGGTAAAATTAATATTTTTCCCAGATATTTGACATATTTTCTCTGCAACCATCTTTTCTACTTTGAGGACAATCTTGTTTGTAAAATTAATATTTTTCCCAGATATTTGGCATATTTTCTCTGCAACCATCTTTTCTACTTTGGGGACAATCTTGTTTGCAATGATTAATTTTAAAACTGATCCGAGATGACGATATTTCCTTTCATAAGAGAAAATAACTGTTCGCACCGATAAGTACTTATGGGTTAGTTGGAAGATATTGCGCTTCAGTTATAAACTCGTCCATTGCACAAAATTATGTGTTCTGTTGTTATGATACCATTTTTTTCTTCTTCTTTGTATACTAATTTTGTGCAATAAAGATTATTATTATTATTACTTCCAAACATGGACATAATTTCATACGCGAATCTTCGAGTGTTTTCAAATCTAGCTGGCAGACATTTGTAAAATTCAGATACTCCAACTTCAATGAATTTTGCCTTCAAATTAGAATCGCACTGAATATCGATAACCTCCATTTGCATATGGTTAGGTACTTGGTTTTTAAAATATTTTTAATTTTTTTCTTTTTATTCTCTTTAAATTTTCCTAATTTTTTCTACTGTTATGCAAGAGAACCTATTTTTTTTTTGTACCGTTATGTTTTGTACTGTTTTGAGTGGGCCACAAAGTTTTACGTTGTGGGCCGCGAGTTTGACATGCTTGATGTTGGTCGTCCATATGATATAATATACAAATAGGTATATTTACAAATTTACGATCGTGCTAAAACATTTATAAACGTTTATATTGTCAAGACTTCCCTATAAGTATTACAACATTGCGGTGTTACCTGTAAGGTGAACTACCATTTGTCTCAATACTAATAATAATAATAATAATAATGTAGGTTTGTAGGCGATAAAACTGTTGTTGAACTTGTTTACCGCCGAAGACAAGGAAGGCTGTGTTGCGGAAGGTCAAGGTTTAAAATAATAATACAGTATGTAGGCGATAAAACTGTTGTTGAACTTGTTTACCGCCGAAGACAAGGAAGGCTGTGTTGCGGAAGGTCAAGGTTTAAAATAATAATACAGTATGTAGGCGATAAAACTGTTGTTGAACTTGTTTACCGCCGAAGACAAGGAAGGCTGTGTTGCGGAAGGTCAAGGTTTAAAATAATAATACAGTATGTAGGCGATAAAACTGTTGTTGAACTTGTTTACCGCCGAAGACAAGGAAGGCTGTGTTGCGGAAGGTCAAGGTTTAAAATAATAATACAGTATGTAGGCGATAAAACTGTTGTTGAACTTGTTTACCGCCGAAGACAAGGAAGGCTGTGTTGCGGAAGGTCAAGGTTTAAAATAATAATACAGTATGTAGGCGATAAAACTGTTGTTGAACTTGTTTACCGCCGAAGACAAGGAAGGCTGTGTTGCGGAAGGTCAAGGTTTAAAATAATAATACAGTATGTAGGCGATAAAACTGTTGTTGAACTTGTTTACCGCCGAAGACAAGGAAGGCTGTGTTGCGGAAGGTCAAGGTTTAAAATAATAATACAGTATGTAGGCGATAAAACTGTTGTTGAACTTGTTTACCGCCGAAGACAAGGAAGGCTGTGTTGCGGAAGGTCAAGGTTTAAAATAATAATACAGTATGTAGGCGATAAAACTGTTGTTGAACTTGTTTACCGCCGAAGACAAGGAAGGCTGTGTTGCGGAAGGTCAAGGTTTAAAATAATAATACAATACCTATCTACATATGTAATTTTCCGGTATGTAACTATCTATAGGTAATAGGTAATGATACTATGATAGATATAGGTATTATCGGCAGCTGGGTTCGAGCCTCGTTGTATATTTTTTTTGATTCTGCTCCGTGGAGCCCCCGACAAAGAATAGAGCACTCACTCTTTTCTGTTAGTTTCAGAGTGTTCTGTAAAAGGTAGATGTTCCTAAAATATCACAATGAAGACATCATCTTCAATCCTTCAGTAAAGTTTGCTTTGCTTTATTACTTTTGCCTGACGATGAGAGCGGAAGCTCTTGAAAGCCGGCTCTCAAAAATAAATAAAGTCAATAGTGGAATAACTATATATTGTGTTTCATTTTAAAAATTATTAATATGAACTTCCACCAAGAACCGTCGGTCGATAAATTGAACTTTATCTTCATTTAGAAGCTCGGAATATTACCATGAGCTACAGGGTTCTTATTTGTATGTATGTACATAATTATTATGTTAGATAATTTATTCGGCGCCGTTTAATGGAGCACCTATCTCAAACTATGAGAAACTTTGTTGCATGAGCGATTTCTTCAATTTGCTCCTGACCGTTGAAATTGTTTGGTTTTTACGAAAGTCCTCGGGGAATCGATTCCAGACGATGGATTCTGTGACACTTAAAGCCCTGTTTGTGGAAGCAGGACTTGTTGGCTCTATTGATCTCGTCCAGCATATTGGTGGATGCCTTTGCTGAGCATAAGGGTCTACTTGCAGGTGTTTTGAGAAGAAAGGGCTCAGAAATTGACTGAGGTGCTATATTATTTAAATCTACAAAATAATATAAAAGAACTGTATAAAATTGTTTAGGAAGGCAAGAACGCATAAAATGTTCAAAAGATTTTAATGTGGATTGAGAAATCCTTAGATTTGGGGCTATCAGTAAAGCAGATAGTCGCACTGGATGCTTCAAGACTCAGAACATCTTCCACGTTTTGTACAGATGAAGGCAAACAAAATATAATATTTTTATTATACCTAATCCATAACTTTTTGTGTATTTTCCATCTTGGTAGGAAGTGACTTGCATTGATAATGTCCAGTGGCGTAGCTAGGGGGGGGCAGGGGGGGACATATGTCCCCGGGCGCCGCTTTAGGGGGCGCCAAAATGAGTATTAAAACTATTTTTTTTAATTTCATTTTGATGTTAACAAATGTATCCCAAATACGTTTGCAAGATTGAATTTTGGAGCTCCACAAATATCTTCATTACAAACCAGTTGGCAAACACGATTTTAGCGCCCCCATTGAACACTAAGGGGCACCATTCTACTCAAAACCAAATAACACATCCACAATACAGGATTGCTGATGGCGTTTTTTTTTAACAAAGGGTTCAAATATTATTCTTCATAACTGAAAGTGGCATCTGGTTTTAACAATTATACAGGTTGGATAATTTCGAGTTTAATATAGGTGAGTGCAAAAAAATAGTATAATACTTCACATTGGTTGAAAAGAGATAAATTTGTCATTAGATAGAAATGTAGCAAGTAAGATGTTGTTTTAAATAATATTTGAAATCTAGCAAATTTTTCGGTAATTATATTTTATTGTACTTGCAAGAAAAAACAACATTGGAAATTTTTTCATTACTCATCACATCATCGCTGTTTTTGGATTATCATGTAAAAATTGTTAATTTTTTAACAACTTTCGCATACATTTCTGAAATAGTTTTTACTCAACATTTTTAACATTTCATTTAACCCCCTAAAAAGACTACGTCCATTCCAGTCATGTTTTATAAGTATATTTTAATTTTTTTATAAAAATTGCCATCCACACTTCTCAGCATTATACAACCAGATAAGTCTCCATAATTATGATCAGTCATGATTATACAAAAACTTAACAGTCTAATGCCGGAAAAAATCATCTATCCAGATATACAGGATATCAAAGAATTAGGCTCAAAACATGGGCTCAAAATACCAGCATTGTGCCTGAAATATCTGTGTTCAAAAATTTTCTTGCAATATTACAAGTATTTATTTTAATAGATTTTTGAATTTTAATATATAAATTTACCGGTGAATCTAATTTTTGCAATTTATTTTTTTATTTATTTATTTATTTTATTCTTCTTGCACATCATCATTCATATAACAAATAAAATAGGGCAATATATACAGGAAAAAATGTGATGATGTGCAGTGGCGAGATTATCACTATATAGTGATTTCTTCCATCTAACTATTTATCAAAGTTTTCGGAGCTACCCCTGTAGCTGACAAAACTAATGGTATAATGTAAACGGACCTACATAGAATGCCAATTTTTTTATTTCTCCTGCTAGTTCTGTATTTTTTCTGCGACAGTTTTGAATATTATGCTTATTTGGGACAGCGATGTCTATTAGATACGTAATTTTAATTTGTTTATCATGTAATTCTAAATCAGCAGGCCGATCACGTAATTTTTCCATTGTAAGTGTAATGTATTGTAACGTATTAAGTCTATTATGATGTATTTGTCTATATTTTATTTTTGTTTTATCATAATAGATCCTATAATTTTGATTTTCTAAAACCAGTTCCGGGTTGTATTTAAAGTATGGTATTATATTTCGCGAGTTTATTTAATTATGTTTAATTGCTAAATTTTGATGCATTATTTTTGCGACATGATTATGTCTATTAATATATTCAGTTTGAGCGAGAGTAAAACAACCCGAAACTATGTGTTGTATTGTTTCCGATTTGGCCAGACATTTCCTACATGAATCGTTAGTTGTATTTTGATTTTTTATAATTTATTTTTGGTATTTTTTTGTATTTATTACTTGTTCTTGAACAGCCAGTATAAAACCCTCGGTTATCCCATACACTTCCCCACAGGTAAACCATCTGTTTGACGCATATTTGTCACTTTTTTGTTATGAATCTTCATTTTTTTTTAAATATTAATGTCCATGTTAGAGTTGATTGTTATAATTATTATTGAAATTAGTTATATTATGTGTATGTTGTATTGATTTGAGATCTATCATGTAAAAGGTTTTTGCCGTTTATTGTTTTAATAATAATAAAAAAAAAAAACATGAGATTGGTTGATAATCATTGAGGTGTCTGGCATGAAGTTCTTTCCTACTTTAAGATTCTAACAAAATATTTTAATAGTTTATTCGCGTACCTACTGTTTCGACATTTAAATTTAATGATGTATGATTTTTGTCGGCCTGTATTATAATTTTATGTAATATAAAATTATTTTGTTTATTTTTGAAAAATGTTTTAAGAGATTCGATCATTATGTAAAGAAGAAAATGTTAAAAATTCCTCTTCCTCCTATACTTCTAGGCAGAGTCAACCATTGTTCCGCGGAATTTGGATGGTGATATCTTTTTTTTGTTAATTTTGTTCTCATTAATCTTTCTAATTTATTGAAATCGGTTTTTGACCATTTTATAGTGCCAAATGAGTATGTTAATAACGGAATAGCCTACGAGTTTATTGTTTTTTTCTGTATTTTTCGCTGATAGATCGCATTTAAATATTTTATTTAATCTATCTTTAAAATGATTTGTTAATTTATTTTTGATTTCAGTGTGATATAGATTTTTGGATTGCGGAAAACCTAAGTATTTCATTATTATTAAGATTATTTATTTGATAATTTGAAGCTATATCCTGACATTCTAAAATTTTACCTTTTCCAATATGTAAAGTTTAACATGTATCTAGCTTAATTGTTTACAATCGTATAGAAAATTATGTAGTGTTGTGGAATACTCTAGAAATTATTTTTAGAGAAATTTCTCGAAGTGGAGAATTTTGGAGAATTATGGTGTATTTTGAGGCAAAATGTTTTTTAATGTTCATTTTTACTATAAGGATATGGTAATGTGTAAAAAGAGTATACTTTAAAAGACTAGTTTTTAAAAGAATATAGCATAGGAAAATTGATGATTTTCAATTTTAAGTAGAGTTCAATGATCACTTATTAGTTACTAGTTTTTGTAACCCGGCATCGCTCGGGTTAAAATAAACAGATAACCGACAAACACATGAATTATTGAAAAAAATACTGTAAACATTAACGTAAATAAAAGTAGTAAAAAACCTCTTCGCAAGGAAAAAACTTGAAGTTTGAAACGCCACATGCCCATTTAAAAAAATGGTAGGTACCTTCATGGATAAAGTATTAAAAACCTCTGATTTGGGCCCAAATCATCCCGATGAAGTTTTAGACCGATCAGGTTTTCAAGTATTGGGCGAAAGGTTATAATATTTTTGTGAAAATTTTTTTGAAATTGAAATAAATTGAAATTTGAAAAAAAAAAAAAAAATTTAGAGGTCCGTGGTTCGATCCCAGGTGCCGGCAAACTCCCCTTTCACGGCACAAGCTTTTAGCTTAGTGTGAACAGACATGTATCTGTGCAGATTCTGCATGAACGAACATGAAACTCCTTTGCATCTACTCACAGAATGTGAACCTATAATGCAAACAAGAGCCAAAATAATTGGCTCACACTTTCCTGATCAAGAACAGATCAAAGGAACTAACCCACACAAAATTTTGAATTTCTTTCAGGTTTTAGGTCTGTGGGAAGACATCTAAGGACTAAATCCCACAATGGACTACATCTGGAAGTCGAGGTGGGCAAGGTCTTTGGATGGAGGAAAAAAAAAAAAAAAAAAAAGGTGTAAAAAAAAAAATTATGGAGAGAAATTTCTCTTCTGTCAGAGGAGAAATTCTCGGAGATATTTCTCGTTCTCGAGAAATTTCTTTTGAGAATTTTCTCTACTCACATCACTTTTAGTCTGTATTCTATTTCATTAAAATACCAGATAGATGCTTCGAAAATGAACCATATAAATCGTAAAATTTCTAAATTTTCTTGAGGGCTCTGAGAAGGGGCGCCGACATGTGCCATGTCCCCGGGCGCAGATGACCCTAGCTACGCCACTGATAATGTCTCAGTGAGAAACGAAACAATTGTTAATTTGTTACTCATTCATTAAAAAATTGTGTACTTATCGAAAAAAGTTAACTGTTTCACTTTCACTTCTTACAAAAATATTAAGGTGATAGAGTGAAAAAAAATACACAGTTAAAATTCTACATTATTTTATTCAGATGCAAATCGAAAAAAGCATGGAAACAAAAATTAAGATAAGTAATTCATTCATTAAAATGCAAATTAAATTATTTCACAGTTTTATTTAGTTTCGTAATTTTATTCTAAGAAACAAATTGGTAAAAATGTAAATTATGTGTAATAAAAATCAAATCAAGTTTGTCAGTAGATAATAAAAAAAATATGTTAAGTCGATATATTAAAAAAGTGGAATATGGCAAGTAATGTCAAAAAACTGTCCATTTGTAAATTCGCTTAAATGATAGGATGATCTGGCCTTTCTTCATGATAACATTTAATATATTCAAAAGCATTACTCGCGATAACTGAACCAAGTTTTCCCAAGCAAGCATCGACGGCTTTTGTCACAGCATCTCTGTTAGCATCTCCAGCTTTCTTGATGGCCACTTCCCTATTGAATTTGCCATCATCATCCAAGAGTTCAGACCTTTTCATCACGCAAGCACTGAAGTCGTTGAGAAGGGGATTTGTTGAGGTGAAGTCTCCGCCTCTTACGCGAGCAATTTCTGCTTTGTCAATTCCTGTTTGAGCTAGACAGATTTTTCCGTGATCCCTCAGTTTTTCTTTTTGCTCTTCTGTGAGGGCCTGAAACAACAAAAAAAAAACAATGTATAGCAAAGTATTTTTTGAAGTCTTCCTTCTTTCATCATAGGTAAATTGAAACAAGAATACCTAATTTATAGCCGAAAGAAACACTTGTATTAATTTGCCTAATTATGGAAGTCTACTACGACACGATTAATATCTATCATTACAGACTGACAGTATAGTTCAGATTATGAGAAATTGGAAAATAGTAGGTTCGTGTTGATTGAGACCGATAATCGTAGATTAATTTTGATGAAACCTGCGTCCAGCAATGGAGAGATGAAGGCTTGCAGTAAGTAGTAAGTAAGATTAACAAATATATTACGGAAGATCTATTTTTTGTAACAAAGTATTTATTTTATCTTACCTGGACAGCCAACACAATAGCCAAAAGAGTGAAAACAGTCTTCATCTTGTAACTTCAAGGCGTTTCAGGACTTATCTCAAGGATAATAAATGTAAAACTGATTGATTTCTTAAATCATCCTTCTTATATAGAGGTGATCCTTGAACAAAAAATTCAGACACAATGGATTTGTAAACACGTCGCTAGTTAAGTTCACGTATGCACTATATACATTTTGGCAACGTAAAATTTTATAATCACCTTACCGTACAAAAAAACTTATCACCCTTTGTATGAGCACTAAGATAACGCTAGAACTAAGAGTATAATAATTATGATACAAATACATGTATAATTTATAGTTTGTTTTTTTTTAAATATAATAATAACTAAAACACTGTTCTAGTTGAGTCGGGGGCACTGTGCACCTAACTACTTTCTTGAGAGATCCCTGCCCATTACTATACTGTTTCCAGGACTTCTGGCTTCTCGAAAACAAATTTTTCATCGCTCAGTCCTTGTTAACTTTTTCTGAGGCGGCCTCTTCCATAATTATTATCTTTTAATTTCCAACGACCTAATGGGAAAGCTGTCCGAAATGCATAATCCGTAGACCTGCTGCCACACATTCAAGAGCAAGCTGAAAACATTGCTTTTCAGGAAAAGTCACGGCGCCCTTGAGATGGTCACGGATCATTAAACGGTGCCAAATACAAATTGTCCATACTATTAAAAATGACAGTCATCCATATTTCAACATAGTTTTTGTGTAAAGCGTTTGAAGGATATATTGACGGGTTTATAAAGTTATTTTACTACAGCCTAAATTTAGAAATTTTAGAGAAAATTGTCTATTAAGTTATAATAGATGACGTCATACCATTATTATATAATGATTGTTTCATTATTACCTATTACATTAGAAAGATGAATCAATGGCAACGGATAAACATATATTATTATTATATACATACTATTGTTTTAATTTTTTCTCCTTATAGTTGACAAATACAACCTTATACACCATTCACAGTAAGCTAAAAGCTTGTGTCGTGAATGGGGAGTTTGCCGACACCTAGGATCGAACCGCGAACCTCATGTTCACGAGGCCGAGACTCTACCGCCAGGTTACCGACAAACTCAACGTTATTTGTGATTTGACTGCTTGTATCGCTGTTAAGATTGAAATAAATAAATTAATTAAAAGGAACGAATTTACACGTGGTATAACATTGCACACAACCATCGTCATCGAATAGTGTGTCAATAATATTGTATCTGGATACTACTTATTTTTAAGCTTAGGTATACATACCTGGTTGCTTAGTAGATAGACAGGATATTTGTATATTGAAAATAAAATAATCCTGCAATATAATAAGTAATCATATATACTTACGAATATATAGTAGGTGCCTACAAAATACAATGGTGTTATCACTTTGCTTATATCAACAAAGACAGGTTTTTTTTTATAAAAAATATTTTTTGTCCCCCAGCAGGTATATTATTTATGCTATGAATCTATTTACAATCGTTATTTTTTTTTAATTATAGAAGTAGAAAAAATTTAAATAAATTAGTGTTTTTTTCTTAAATGATTAATATTTTCTACGGCATTGTTCGTCACGTTCTTGATGATGCAGATTGCAAATAATTTCAAATTTAAATAGCTATTGGCTCTAACTTTTTCCCCGAAAAAGCAAATGTCAATCTTTTCTCTAAATTATCTATTTAGAGAAAAGTCTATTCAAATTATTTAATAATAAAGGCCACCGAGTCAAATATTATTATTGTTCATAGTGAAAGTAGTACCTATACAGTGTTTTATACTACCTACTACTATCCCATTACGGCAAATAAGTGGGGAATTGAAAGGACCCTCCACACACCCGGATATCTCAGGAGTCAAAGACTCCTATTTATCCGCACTTGCAAACAAAAAATTGTCCTCACGGGCGAGCCATATGGGCAGCCTGAATGGCCGGCCGGCCAAATCCGCCTCGCGGGAATCTTTTAAACTACTGTAAAACTTTCAATATCCCCTTAAGGTAGAGAAACACCAATATTTATATTTTTTATTAAAATAATACAAGGATTCGAAATGCACACATAGGAAAAAAAACAATAAGTATAGGTACCCAATAATCAAAATTTGTTACAAAAAGCAGAATTATGATGTCCAGAAACTTTTAAAGATCCAAGATAGAGAGCGCAGGGGTCACCGGTACCAGAGTAATGTGAAAACTATTCTCCCTCCCGAAGGGGACATCCCAACCAATGCTACTCTCCACCAAGGGAGACAGGACGCACAAGAACGAAAAACGAGTTCGCTACACGAAAAACCGCACTCCAAATCAAATCAACCTGCAGATTCACCCGCGTCTGCCGGAGGTAAACCCGGCAAACGCAGGAGGTCCCAAATAAGTTGGGTAGCCAGCAGAGGTACCAGCTGCACGCAATAAACATGCAAGCATTCTTCTTCGTGCCGACAAAAAATTAAGATATTCAGGATAAGCGGCAAACCTAATCCCTAAATTTGAGATGTGAAATTTTGAGATTTTTTCAGACATGAATTTGGATTTTTGGATTTAATTTTGTTTTATGTTTAAATTTTACATAATAGAGAAAAATGAAATGTTCATCTTTTGTTTGCTGTTGGGACTTGGGACTGCTCCTGGCATCTCGTTGCAGCTCTGTTAGACTTTTGAGAATACTTGGGGTTTTTCTGACTGCCTTAGGGGTATTTAAATGGCCTAGACCAGCGGCTGACTCAGTGAATAACCAATTACCCCTGTAATAGCCTGCATCTTTGTTTCTAATTTCCTTTTTTTCATTGTTTACCATAATAAATCTGGCAATCCACCCGTAAAATCCTAAAATATGATTTCTCTCTCACACCTGTCCCTCAAAAATAAATGATCCAGCGGCTTTGTATATAAGCTAGGTATATACCTGAACTGAATTACAAAATAATACAACATATCAGGTACTTAGCTATTCACATCCTGTCAGGTATTGGATTCTTATCCCACATCAAAATAAAAATCAAAACAATGTTTGAAAGATGTCAGGCAAAAAATGGATTATCCCTGAACAGAACATTGACTTAAGTGACTATAGTAACGTGATTAAAATTTTCTCAGAAAACATGTTCCAAAATTGATAATATCAAAATACATTTAATGATATTTCATTCCGTAAGATTAAGACGCCTTTTCTCTATTCCCTACTAATACGTAATTACTGCTCATCCTTTTATATCTGACAACGCCATAAAATGACCCCGACCATATGAAACAATTAATGTTCTTCAGATATGCAGCAGAATTAATAGTTATTATATACCTAAATATAACATAATAATAATAATTATTGTAATAAAGACATTTTATATTTGGTGCCGTTTAATGATCCGTGTCCATCTCAAGGGCGCCATGACTTTTCTTGAAAAGCAGTGTTTCAGCTCACTCCTGAACGTTGCAATGGGTTGGTTCTGTCTTAAATATGTACCTATATGAACTTAATATAAACTACCCGTGATGGTAGGCGACCATTGTGGTAAAAAGGTGCACTTCTAATGGATAAACCATATTTATTAATTTTTTTTATTTTATTTTGCATATCAACACACTTTTTACAAATATAACACATACAATTATTTTGCAACATTAGTCCACTCACTGAAAGCACATTAAAATAATAAATTTAAAAATCACATATAATATAAATATATCAACACGAACATGTAATAAATAAATAAATATACAAACATAGGTATTTTTATAAATGCATCTGCTATGAGGGACTAAAATGAGATAATATTACATAACATACATAACTATGTTCTGGGGACCCAGATTGTATAACCTCTTGCCTAGAAAAATTAAGGACACTAGTTCAGTAAAAAAGTTTAAAAGTTTGGTCTCCGATTTTTTTATTGATGAGGGTAGAGATAGATGTAGGGAAATGTTTTCTTTGTTGGTTTGGAATTGAGAGTGTTCTTGTCTTTTATGTTTCTATGTCTCATGTTATTTGTATCTATCATCTTTTTGTACTATTGTAATGTTTATGTTGTTTGTTGATAGCCCCAATACAGGTGCATTGTACCTAGTGGGGCAGCAACACCAACGCATTGTTAATTGTTACATAAATAATGTGGTATTATTGATATAAATGTGATGTAAATATTTTATGAATAAAGAAATAAAAAAATATTTGAATCAACGCTAGTTAGTATATAAGAATGATTGATATGAAATTATTTTGGCCCCGAAATTCGTTTGGCCGCATTACCAATTTCTCCTTTAAATTTCTAGTCTACCAATATAGGCCAATGGCACAGAGAGAAACATGTAATACCTACACAAAAGGTATCCAAATAAACATTTTTGTACGTTTGCAAATATGTAGGTATGTACGTTTCTGCATTTTTGTTTACGTTTACCAGGTAAGCGATGGGGAAACAAATGCTTTCACCTAAAACTTGAATTCTTTGAGCGTATTCCTGGATAATAAGATTATATAGGTCCTAGGTATGTTTTTTATTTTTTATTAAGAGGTACCTATCTATTTATTTTTTCTTCCGTGAAATCCATTCTCTTCTGATAATTTTAACTGTCCTGTAGGTAAAGTTTAGAGCTTGTAAAATATTACGAAAAAGGCAATTTTAATGTTCAGTTTTGCAATGAGTCACCCACCCCGAATGTATTAATTTTTATTAACACAGAGAGGGCGATTTGCATGTTTATTACATGTATTTAGTCCGCTGAATACCTCATTTGTTGGTAACACCGTAATGGTATTGTTTAATAAATGGGGATTTTCTTGGATGTTATTTTTTCTTTGTTTCTTTTCACCACTTATTTCGCAGTTGCACGAAAGGTTGCTTATGATATATATTTTTCTTTAAATATATTTAATCTTTAAATGTAGCCAGGATTTACAACTAGCTAGATACAAATAGAATATGGATGATTAAAAAAATATAAACATTCCTTAGCAAGTACTTATACCTAAGGCCAGATATTTCAATATGTTCTTAGGGTGACATTTCTTCTATCTATATTAAATCTAGGACAACTATTTGACTTCAAAATGTAAAGGACAGTCAGAGTGAATCTCAGAGACACGTAATATATTTTATTGCATGGTATTTTTATGATTATATTCAAAATTACTTAGATTGATCTATATTTTTAATGTTTTCAAAAGAGAATTCTACAATGTACCTTTTTCTGTTACTTGATTTATATAGATCGCGATCGATTTCAGCAAACCGCAAAGTATTATTTCGCTCACTAATGGCAACGCGGTTTGCTGATATCGATCACGATCTATATATTATTATACAACAGTGATATTATATTATAAACAATCAAGTAACGGATGTGCATTGTAGAATACTCTATTAAAACATTCAAAATGCCTCGAAACTGTAACATAGTTGATCCTTCAAAAATAGATGATCTCTTTAAATGGACAAAATGATCTAGTAAGTTCTGTGTTACGGCTGATAGATATCACTGAGAATCACTGAATTTATCTTCTTTTTTAAAAAAAAAAGATATATCTGGGTTTTTTTTTGTATAAACCCAAATACAACCTTATTCACCTTTCACAGTAAGCTACTAAAAGCTTGTGTCGTGAAAGGGCAGTTTGCCGGTACCTGTTATCGAACCACGGACCCCTTACATTATGTTTTGGTATAAAATAATTCAAAATTACACGTAGGTATTGTTAGATTTGAAAGACAATTATCAAATTAAGAGCTATCTTAAGATAAGTGTACCCTCAAGGCCCATTGAAATATTGGCCCTAAAACATTTATTCACCTATCATACATAAGTATGGAATAATATCCTAGGAATAAGTTAAGCTACTCCTTATCTTAAGTAAAAAAAGATTTAAACACATTCAATAGATTTTATTTTTTATTTTAAACATGTAGAGCAGTGGTTCCCAAACTTTTAATTTCGCGTACCACGCACGAAATTATAAATCAGTAGCGTAGGTACCACTGAACTGAATTTAAAAACGTTTTATCTAATTATTTACTGTGTATGTCCTATGGCCATGGCTGCTTGCGTACCACCTTAATAATTTATTGTCGCGTACCACTGGTGGTACGCGTACCATAGTTTGGGAATCACTGATGTAGAGCATTTACAGACAGGAAAAATAACGCCCTGTATTAGATATATCATATACCTATGTACCTACAGGGTGTCCAATCACGATTTTTATTCCCTTTTGTTTTTAGTAGAGAAAGAACAAAAAAATATTAACTGATTTATAATTATAAAACTAATTAATAATTTGCGATTTATAGGTATAAATGGTAAGCAAATAACAATATGAACATTTAATTGTGAAGGAGTAGTTATCAGAGGACAAATTAAAATTATTGTCATTAATATCTTGAAATGTTCCTCGATGTCTTTTTAATTAGTTGTGCACAATATTATATGTATAATACCATGGACGTACTCATGGGGGAGGGCAAAATGGGGCAACTGCCCTAGAATATCGAAAATGTTAGGAAATATTAAATTAATTAGTAGATAATAAATGATGAGAAAAATTTGAAAAAATTACATTGGAGGGTGTTGCGGCTCTCTTCTAAAAGTCAGACTAAATATTAGATGAGCCTATAATTATTGTTGAACAAAAACAAAGGGAACGTAATACATTTAAAATTCCTAAAACAAAATGAAAATCACGGAACGGATGGGTAGAAATTTTGCGTGTTTACCAGTGTTCACAACTTTCTTTATGTCATGCCCCACCGTAGTCTTTTCAAAAGTCATAAACCCCACCGGCTTCTTTTTTAATTAAACAGTTGGTAAATTTTCAATAATATGTGGAGGTGCGGTGTCCCACCTCTGAGGCATGATGCCCCACCGGTGCACGGTGGAGCGTATGCACCACCTTGAGAAACACTGGTGTAAACTGAATTACCTATTCGTGAAAACTGAGACTACAAATAAAGACCACACATGTGATAACCATATATCATGAAATGGTTCTAAAAATCTTTAACTAAATCGTGTATCGTGAAACGTATTTTAAATTTGCAAAAATTGGTAAATGAGTCTAAAAAAATGCACATTTGATAGTTGTAATAAATTAAGCTGCCCCCCCCCACTCTCCATCATTAGTAAAGTTCTAGATACGTCCGTGTACTTAATTATCTATAATGTGAACACAATCACACAGCGTCCATACAATGTCAATAGTAATGAGGTGTTTGAATAATTAGTCATGTTATAGCTATAACTATACCTTCCTTCATGGCATTTTCCACAAGTGGAGTAACCACAGAACAAAATACCTACGTGTGATAAAAATTCAAGTCGTCCTTTTATTGACTGTAAAAAGGTTTTCTTCTGGGATCGCATTGGCCTTCAGTTGTAATGATCCTTGTAAGAATCGTCTTAATGTCAGTAATAATAATAATAATAATACAGGGGAAATGATGATCCCGGTTGGGTCATGCTTTGAGAATGTCCAGATTAACTATAAATTTGGTCAAATAAGTACTGTTCTTTCGTTTACGAAGGTTCCGATCGCTCGGCCCCTTTTTCACAATACACCGTTCTCATGACAATGTCATGGGAATAGGCGACTAAATTAGCTCAGAGACGCTCTGAATGGATGAGGCTAGTTCCTGCCCTGTGCTTCCGAGTGGAGCGTTAGAGAATGAGATGTATATAATACACATTATCTTACAAAATTTATTTATTTTTCACCTTCTCAGTAGTTCGATTATGATATTACTGTAGTTTGATAATTCAATTCCAACTGCTGTCTTGCACTTCTAAAAAAATTAAATATACTTTAAACAATTCTTAGTATCATTGAACATCTATTGGAGATGGTCTAGTGATGTAAGGAAAGCTATGACCAAAAAAATGAACATAATGTGCTTAAGGGTTAATATAAGATTTTTTGAAAAATCTATCGAAAGATCCATATCCAACAATTGATTGGCTTAAGAATAAAAATAAGAGAAGAAAATTTTGATGGGATGGGATTTCTTCTAAGTACTTGATTAGATTTCACTTAATTCAAGAAGTACTCAAGTGTTTATTATTAGACAGCAGTTTTAAAGACACAATACATTTCATTGTCTCATTATTCCAATTATGGGGTGAATAAATTATACCCCATAATTGGAATCGCTTCTCCTGCTATAAGAAGAAAGGTGGCAGTAGACACAGAAAGACACAAGCAGATCCACGACCCTAGACATCCCCTTTACAATCACCGGGTGGCACCTCCAAGATTAGGATCGAGAAAAAGCTTCCTTAAGATCACAAATGACCTTACAACCTCGTCAGAAAAGCGTAGAGAGGAATTGTGGAGGCAGGAACTTGGCCACAATCCATGGATGATGCCATCTGAAAGCACAAACGCCGTGCATAGTCTGAACTACCCCACGTGGAAGACACTGAACAGACTAAGAGTTAGGGTGACAAGGTGCAAAAGAAACCAGTGGAAGTGGGACTTTTTGGATGGAGAGGACGCCAGCTGCGACTGTGGGGAGGAGCAGAGTGACTCTCACCTATTGCAATGTCCGCTGATGCGGAATGCATGTAATGTGAGTGACCTGATGATGGCGAATGACAAGGCGATGTACGTCGCTACATACTGGAGTGGCAAGGTCTGAAGTCCGGACCCGAAAAGTAAAGTAAGTATTGTCTCATGTTTGTTACATTAAAAACATAAGTGTTTCTAAAACTCACTGTTGTGGGCCTGACTTTCATCCAGGAATGGTCATTTCTCCCTTTAATCATGGATAAAAGTTCTTCAATTCTATCATTTTGAAAAGAAAATTTGTAATTTTTTTTACAACAACTAGTGTGTCTGGTCACCTAAACTTCAGCCAGCTCTCAGTGGGTTTTCCATGGAATTTAGTGATCAATTAACAATATTGTTCAGAATCAGGTAAAATATATTTGATAAATAAGTTTGCTGTGATACAATATTAAGTTCAAGAAATAACTTTAACCTAAATAGAGTTACATAATAAATATAATGGCATTTTGTTAGTAATTTAACTTAAAATATCACTTCATGAGGTCTCTGTTCCTTGTAACATTTGAATAATTCCCAAGCATTATCTCCTGTAATTGGTTCCAATTTTTCCAGGCATCGTTCTACACTCTTAACGATGATTTCTTTATCTTTTTCATCGGCCGTTGCCATCAATTTATCTTTGTCAAATTTTCCTTCTTCGTTCACCATTTGAAGTGTTTTGAGGATGCAAAATCCAAAATTGTTTAGATTCGAGTCGTCTATCTCAAAATTTCCTGCTTTCAGCTTTGCCACTGTGTCCATATCAAGTTTGGATTCTTCGACACAAATCATAGAGGTTCTTTTGAATTCGTTTTTTTCCTCGCTTTCAGAATCGCTGCCGGCCTAAAAAAGTAATAAAATTATATTAGCACTTCTTGAATAATCTGAGGTAACCATAGCTAAATAGAGATTTTACTACCTTTTTAGAACTAACTACTTTTCTTTTGTATGTACATGTTTAGGTATCAAATAAGGAGATAATCACATATGTTATTCTTACAGCTAAATTTAACAGAGACATGCTATATGTATCACTGAAATCTAATGGATTCACTAAATGAATTCAAGTTTGGTCTTTAGTGTTCACATTGAGAGAGGATAAACAGTCTCAATATTTTGCATTAGAAAAGATGCATCTTTCTTAGCTAATTTGAATCAAGTTAAATAATTAATAATTATTACGACAAATTAAAATGGTTGGAATAAATATGTAGTCAAAAGAATGTTTATTAATTTGATAAAGATTCGATAATGCCAACTTTATTCAAGATTTCCACCCAAAAATGGAATTCCTACATACTACAATAACATAACATACATACATACATAGACAATTCACACAGATCGAGCTAGTCCCAAACTAAGATGACTCTTGTATTATGGGTACTAACGCGACGATACACACATATACAATGCACTACACACATATACATGTAACACCCAGACCCACGACAATTTGAAAAAGGTTATTCTTCACTTTGCCCTGGCCGGGAATCGAACCCGGGACCTCGTGACTCAAAGGCAAGAGCATGGCACCTTCGCGCCACACCGGCCGACAATCATCGGGCAATATATTTTTTTTATATTAAATACCTAAATATTATAACTTGAGATGGTCGATAGCCTAAGAATAGTCTCGGACTATAGTGTTCGAACCCAGATTAATAAAAAAATTATGTATTATAATTTTCTAGAACATAAATCCACCATCAATATTACTTATTTACATTAACTGAGTAGTTGACTACTGTAGGCCTAGTCAAAACATATTTAAGCGTTACGTTTTCGTTCAAACAAGACGAGGTTGCGAGAACGCGTCAATTTTCGGAGCTAAAATACACAAGTAGCTCCTAAAATTGAATGTTTAAAAGAAAACGCAACGCTTAAATGTGTTTTGACTAGGCCCACTGAGCAGTCGACGTTTGTAGTTTGTTTGTTTTTATGTGGATTTTTCTCCGTTATATTATTGTTCAATATGTTATTTGTCGACGATTCTATTTTAAAAATGATATTATTTTGCTGAATTTATACTAATCAATTTACTATTTTCACCATTTGATCGATCCAATTATAATATTTTCAATTAATTTTGACCTTTTGACATTCCAATTCAATTTCTAATATTATTTGACATATTATTTCATTACATCGCATTAACTATCTTCTACAATTAAATTTTACGACATTTTTTACGTTACATTCCGATAACCTACTTTTTATTGTCTTCCACACACATTCACTGCCTACTATACTACATGACGGAAATTACAGTCGATTCCGCTTAATTGGGGCACATCGGGACTTGGGCATTTTGTCCCAATTAAGCGGCTGTCCCAGTTAAGCGAATTTCACATTTTTTAAATTCATTTATTTGGTTTTGGCAACTAAGGCCATTAACCAGTAATTCATACATAAAATTAAACAATGCATATTTTTTTTCAATAATTTTACTTTACAAACTCTTGGAAACTGGAAATTACATATAGGTAATATAAATTATCATATAAATTACAAATATGTAATGTAAACTTTTAAGAAAAAAAATCCTAATTAAAATAATAAATGGGTAGGTACATACAATTTAATTCAATGTAAAAATGAGAATTCTTTGTACATATTTTTTCTTGAGAATATGTGTAACATAATATTATGTACTGTGATCTTAAATATAGATACTGTCCCAATTAAGCGGAATGTTGTCCCAATTAAAGATTTGAATTTACTATTGATTTCTTGGTTTGGTTTCTGTTCTTTGAGATTTGTCCCAAATAAGCGGAATCGACTGTACAATTTATTGACATTATTACAATTACAATTTATTGACACTGTAATTGTACCGTTTATTTTTATTTAATTTGTTTTGTGTCTTTTAAACGCTATTGCATACATTAAAACTATGTTAATTGTTACATTAATATGTGAAAGGTTGATGCCGTGAATTGCTGAATAAATAAATAAATAAGAGAAGCGCTTTTTTTACCTTAATATTAATTACACAGCTCGCCACAAGGGCAATGTAGAAGACAGCTGACTTTTTATGCCACATTTTTGAAGTAGGTAAAGACGACGTGTGAACTAACAATGTATATTGTCAACTGAAGGTTCTCAGATTTCTGTGATAATTAAACTGAAAAGCCATGGATGTTGCACATTGTTTTATAATATCGAGTCCAAAGGTTTTATCATGATGTGAAATCTACGTTAAATTAATTAAATACATCTATGTAAATTACAATTTTACAATGTATGCAGAAAAAAAACAACAACAGATATTCAAGTGTCTACATATCTTCGTACTTAATTTCAAAAGCTAAACATTTTTCTAAAATTAACTTTCAAAATAATCGATATTCATGCATACGATCTTATCCATTACACTTCCAATTGTTTTGAAATGCCTAAACTACTGTCATTATCCAAGAGTCCTTGGCTAGATTTTGCTTAGGTATAATAAGCCTTCTGCTTTCAAATTTATTTTGCACAAGAAAGTTGTACCCAATTTCGTTTTTGATAAAATTTAAACAGATAAGTTCTTTGTCATTATGTTATAAATCAATAGCGTTTGAACCAAGACAAAATGTACTTGAATATCTGGTACTTGAAAGTATTTCAATAGGTGCAAATTACTGACTGTAAATTAAGAAGTACCTATTATTTAAAAAAGGTGTGATCATTTGTATGGCAAAGCACATCGCTGAATTTAAGATGTAAAATTTAGAAGTCTTATTTTCTTCTTATTCTTTACGTGTCTTTTCGGGTCCCCCCTACGTTGATGATCACCTGGGAGAAATCATTTCTGTTCTGAGGCCTGAGTCAACAACACACTTTCGTCTCACGTTCCCGCTCCGTTAGCGTTCGGGTGCAGACGATGTTGCAAGCAAGTGTCAATTTCGTTGCTAAGATACACAATAGTTACGAAAATTAACACTTTGGCGCACCATCGTCTGCACCCGAACGCTAGCGGAGCGGGAACGTGACGCGATAGTGTGTTGTTGACTCAGGCCTCTGGGCAGCACGAAACAGCTCCTCCACACCTCTCATCCCGGTCCATTCTCAAATGTTCTGAAGCCAGGAAAGTCGTTATCTTCCAAACCCTCTACCTTTTTCTCTAGAAATCTAATGTCAAAATATTGATGTGATCATCTTCATTTGAGTACACATACACCTAACAGCTGGCAGGTTCAACTTCCACAAGAGCACTTTTAGTCTCAGAGACTCCTGCTGATTAAATAATTCCGTCACTTCTTTTGAAACTTAATTCATTACTTACCGATCCAGTAGGTTGCGAATTTTACATAGTATAAATCTATCGTATATAAGATAAAATAGCATCGAAGCGGGTAGGTGCCCTCCACCAGATGTCAGACCTAGCATAAGCTTGATAAAACGGAATATTGGAAATACCCAAATACAACCTTTTACACCTTTTACAGTAAGCTAAAAGCTTGTGTCGTGAAAGGGGAGTTTTCCGGCACCTGGGATCGAACCAATTCTATTAATCTGATTGCTAATGAGAGCTAAAAATAATTCCAAACAACGTGGTATAATAAATGCCTTTACCAAATTGAAAACTTCAGGGGCGAACAAAAAGGTCTCAGAATAAAAGTCAGGTAAAAAATTCTGATACCAATAATTGTCAAAAGCAGAGTAATAAAAAGAGGTCCACCAATTTAATGAAGCCTAATTGTTGTCCTGGGTCTGGGACCTGGGTGTTATATTTACATATTATTATGTGTTTAATTTGGTGTATTACATATATGTATCGTCGTGTTAGTGCCCTTAATATATTTTTAAGATTCGTGTCATACAGGACTAGTTCAATTTCTGAGAATTAAATGTATGTTTAAATGCTAATGCCCCCCTTAAAAAAAACTTGGATGCGCCCCTGGTAGAAGTGGTATAGTCGACTGAAAATTGATTAAGCAACAATGATAATAATTATTATTAGATGAATAACATAAGATAAATAAAATAATTATACACACTGACATAATTTTCTATTATAATTGTTGTTGGTGGCATTGTATTCAGTTAGCATTAGTGCACATGTTGTGCACGGTGCACATTGCAAGAGTAATGAGGCAAGTGTCGATAATTACTCATTCGCAATAACACAGGGGAACGTATACCGTATAGTGCCCGTTGAAGAATTATAGGTCTCCCACTTTTTTCAGTAAATTTTCGAGTGTCCTGTAAAAGGCAGGTATTCTTAAAACCTCACGTATAAGATAATTAACAACTATAGAATTCAGTGATTAAGCATGCCCCACTGCCCCCTATTCTGAATTTATGATTTCTTTTATTGACATGGAGACGACAGTTTGTATATTTATTAGTGCAGTAGTCTACTAGCACCCTACTTGTGAAATATGACGTGATGGTTTTGACATTTTTTATCACATTTCTTATTTTTTTATTCTTCACTGTACATTGGTTACATTATTTCAAATCAATACAAAGTATCATAAAAATATCAGTTATTCAATGTAAAGAGGGCTAGTTTATCGCTGGAATGTGATGTCTTCCAACTTACCCGGTTCTCTTAGACGTACAAAAAATTTCAAAAAAAGTGTCAGATATGTCAAAATACATTTGTATTTTTGGAATTCGAATCAAATACATTCAAAATCAGCAGTTACATCTCAAGCAAAAAGATTAAAAATAATTTGCGTTCCTTCGTGTAATAATGAACTAACTGACAACCAGTAAACATCAACGTGTCTCATAATAATTTGAAATTGATAATCTCCCATGAAAATGCCCATTCAATTGTCTTTAGTAATGCTCTGGACAAATTTGACGATATATCGACATAATAACAGCGATATTTTTATATCTCTAGTACGGCCGCGTGTTGAGGAGGAAAAATCGACGTGCGTCTATGAGAAATCGTATTTATTTGTATCACATTGTTTTATAACTTGGTAATTATGTATGCTTCTTATTGTGCAATAAAGTTTATTATTATTTTTAAATCGCGGAGGCAAAGAAAAACATAAAAATTGGTCTATATGACGCTCAATCTTCTCTGCCTACCTCGTTTGAGACACGGCATGAAGGTATAGATGGTGAGATAGAATAAAAATGTCTGTTCCAATTCATGCCAGATTGTTGAATACATATAGGTAACATTTTATCTATCAATCTAAAATTAGGTATATAATATCATCACAACATATCTCACAAATGAAATAGCCACCCAACTGACAGCACGTAAGAAAAATTCCTACAAAAGAATAGAATATTAATATTGCATGATCCACCCTTTTCTGCAAGTTTTCAAGTGTAGGGGAGAGTGGGGATGTATGGGACATTTTTTTTCAGAATTGAATTTTAGAAATATATAAAGCAATTTTTTTGAAAAAAGTACTATATTGCCGAAGATACACAATTAGCTATGACATTTAATAATTGAAATTATACGGTTGAGCATATTAAATGAGTTATGAGAAATATTACAAGACCATGACTTTGTCACATTCCTCCACACAGTGTGGAGGATTGGGACACCTATATGGGAGGAATGGGACATGCATATAAAAAAGAACTTAGTTAATTCACTTCGCCGAAACGATTCAATTTTATTTCGAATACATAAATTTCTTGAATTGTTTTTGTGCCGTCATGTTTTTGAGGCGTAGACAATACCAGTATTACATCCTTTGGTGATACTAAGGAAAGATCTTCCTGAATTGGGAACAGTAAATCATTGGAGCCATCTCTCTTTCTTAAAAAGGTCAGCAATAGATTTTCGCTGTCGCCTATTATTTCTTCAATCCGATCAACATAATAAATTATCTTATTTTACCCTTCAAATTTTACTAATATGAAATCCCCTTGTTTATACGTGTATGGGAGACGTCCCATACCTCCCTCACTGAAGTGTCCCAAACCTCCACCATGAACAATAAAATGGTAAATGACATAATTTTATACAATAAGTTTTGGAGTATGTTAAACCAATGAGTGAATATAACGAACAATTATCAAAGGTTTAAGAACAAAATATAAAAATTATCTTATCTTTGCTCTACTGTCTCCCAAAAGGATGGAATTTATTAGGTATAATTTTACTTTTTATGTAGAAAAATGAAAAACAACATTTTTTTTCGCCACACGCATAAAACACCAACTGGCGCTGATTTTTCACTAAACAGACCTCTATTGACATCTTTTGACATGCTAAGATGCTATGAAATGTTTCAAATATGAATAATATGAGTACTGTCCCATACCTCCTGCGTCCCATACCTCCACACTCTCCCCTACTATAGAAGGCAGATTTGTAAAACATCTCGTTTAAGACATTAATTAACATCTTCAATAAATTCAATGATTAAATAGTCATTCTGAACCATAGACATACTAGACCTGCAATTCAGTACATTATTGCGGAATATTCGTGTTCCAACTTAACGCATTAATAATAACAATAATAATATTATGCTGTCTCAATCTATATCATTAAGATGATAATGGTTATGCGCTGTCTAACAAACCGTCTCAACGGACGCTGGTTTAAAACTGGCTGTAAAATTTGATCGGCTGTAGGACCGATTTTTTCTTTGAATTACCTATCTAGTATATCTTTGTTCTGAACCATCCTGAACTTCTCAACTTTTATTAACACTGAGAATACGACTTATATGTCTTCTACATGCAGTTCGTCCGCTAGCTACCCCAACCGTAGAAAATATCATAACATAACATGCATAGAAAATTCACACAGATGGAGCTAGTCCCAAACTAAGATGTGAATCTTGTATTATGGGTACCTATTAACACGACGATAAACATTATAAACAATAGGTACACTAAACACATAATTATACACTAGTTAGAGAGATAGATTTTGGGATGTAGACATAAAAATCTTTTTAAATTTGCACAATATTAATAAATTTAATTAAGAAACAAAAAATATACAACTTTAAGTATATACATAATAATATAATAAGATTTTTAAAAAGCGAATTTTGACGTCATCAAAGTCATGGAGAAAATCAGAGCAAAATCAAATCAAACCATATTCACAGTGTTCGTTCCAAAAATCCATGCGATTTATGTCATTGAAGTTTTTGGCACGTATGAGTGGAAACATTTGCAATGTTCATGTGCATTATCTTGAGTGACTGCTCCGAGTTTAGCATTGCACTTCTCAAGTGCTTCTCCAGCCTTATTCTTGTCTTCATCATGAACCATTGCCATGATTTTATCCTTCACCAAGTTTCCAGAATCGTCAATTATTTCAATACTCTTCATGACGCAGAATGTGAATGGATTCAGTTTTGGATCATTGGAACTATAATCGCCATTGTGAACCTGCTCGACCAAATCCTCGTCGATTCCCGTTTCTTTAATGCAAGTCTTTTTCGAGATTTCCATTTTATTCGTGTCATCATCGGACATGGCCTGAAAATAAGGATAAAACATTTTTTCTGCACATTAAGAAATCAATTTAATATTAATAATAACTAGACAACTTATTTAAGATGCACTGTTTTGTGGAATAACCACTGCAAGGGCCCATTAAAGAATCATAACACCTCCTGAACAATAGGGTTTTTAACCTCGCCTTGAACACCTCCACACTTTCCAGAGTTTAATTTACATAGAAAGTATTATGCAGTAGCGAGATCATCTATTAAATATAAGTTTAAAATATATTTAATTTTTTTATTTAAATCTCGTAATTTTATTCTGAATTTTTTTGTGAACACCGGGCAACAAATAAGACATCCACTCTTTTCCATAAGTGTTCGAGTGTTTTGTAAAAAGCATGTGTTTGAAAAAAGACATTTTATATGTGAAATTCTGCGAGGAGCAATGCCACCTAACAATGGCATTTAAAAAAAAATGCCACAGATAGGACACCTTACGTGTTTAATACATGTGGCTGGTCTAGATACTGACAGGATAGTCATTCATACATCCAGACAACACTATTATACTATACAAGACAAGTAAATAAATAAATTGGATAAATTTAATAGGTCCTTGGACTCCTGAAATGTCCGGGAAAAAGAGGTTATTTTTTTAACTATTTATTTAAACACAATATACGGGAATTGCCTTTATAAGTATACAGATGAACTTTACAATATCACATAATCATTAAACACATGTACAAAAATATAAAAACAAACAAAACATAGCTATACTCTAGTTCAAGTCAAAAAATATGCTATATGATACCTACCAGGAGGATTGAAAAAATTGGAAAAACGGTTCTAGGGATACTGAATAAAATATAATAAGCAAAAGTATTGTTACCTGGGTGGCTACAAGAATGGCACAAGCAACGATGAATAACTTCATTTTGAATTGAATTTTGTTTTCAAAAAACTGTTAAAAAACTCAACTGTTGTACTTTATTGTCAACTAACTTTGCAATATAGTTTCTGATGAATCCTCCCGATTTTATATAGTTGAAAATGTTCAAAACATGTGCCAATTAGATTGGTGGGAGTGGGCATTATAATGCAATTAGGTTTTTATTGTTATTTTATAATAGTTTTTTGTACGATTTGGATACAATCTTTATAAACTCATCAGGTAAATGTGACAAGTACATAGCTACAGTCTACCTTCGTATAATGGCTTTTTGCATATCATTATCTAATGATGGTTTAACTATGGTTTAACTGGGTAAAATGTTTAAATACAAAAAAGATTTATTTTTGTGATTGAAGACTGTATAATTTCATTATTTATGTTGATTGTAAAAAGGTGTAAGCCGTATATTTGATGAATAAATAAATAAACAAATAAGATATTTTTCTACAAAGAAAAAGTTCAATAGATAGATAGAAAATTCTACTTCTTCTACTCATCACTTCTATATCAACTTGTACTTCACTTGTACGCACCACACACACTTCACGCCAGAATTAATAAATTTTGTACCTACCTATGTACTAAAAGATGATGAAGTATCGTGAAATTCATTTTTGGAATTGATAAACGCCAGATTTTATAAAAAGTTAACAATCACCGACACAAAATGATACTTACTACTAAATACGCGGTCGGTGAAGCACAAAGTATATAAGCCTCCTGGCTTTGAGTCACGGAGTCCCGGGTTCATTTCTCGGCCAGGGTAAAATGAAAAATACCCTTTTTCAAATTGTCCTGCATCCTCAATTCTTTCTATTTCCTAGTACATTTCCTTAAATGACGCTTCTGCCTCACTGCTATAGCATTCTAATAATGAAGATTTATTTTTATGCAGTCAAAAATGTAAGATTACGTATCAAAAAATGCTGATGACATTTGGGGATGTAATGAGAAAAGGAAATGGATATAGTGTTCCTACAATAAGGAATTGTAGAACACCCAGAATTGAATGAACCTATAGTGTCAAAAAAAGGTCATAAATATGATGAATTTAGAACAGTACAAAGGACAAAATAATTTGAATTTATAAACTTTGGTCGAAATGCAATTTGACGTAGTTAGACTGCAACTTTACGCAGTACGATAAAAAATAATGATTAAAACCAACCAAGTATGAAAAGTCATTATTGTATCCCTAATGGTAAGTATCAATAGATTATAGGTACCTGCACAGGTCGTTATTTAACCTATGGGCCATGGTTAACATTGACAATCTATAATCTATAATTATTGTTGATGTTGACTCGTGCCAAGGACACGCGTCACGGAGAAAAGATCTACATTTCTAATTATAATTCCTTTCAATTAATATCTTGGAATTCCAGTAATAAAATACAATGTATATATTATTTTATTTACTTATTAAATAAGACATACACTAACAGGCCCAACATTATACATCATAAAAATACAATACACTAAGATAATATGAACAATATTGTGTTTGTGTCCCTTTACAGGCGTAAATGACTGTGTTGTGCCCTGAGCTACCCCTCTCAAACCCTTACCCACTCAGGAATCAAAGTTTCCTTTTCCTCCATGCAGGAATTGCCTTTTCAGTGTATTCTTATTCTTACCAATGAATTCTTTAAGTATGACAGTGTGTGTGTTGTGAGTGGCAGGAACCTATTCATAACACATCCTTATTAAAAGATATTCAACATCTTCAATTCCGTGATGCGATATACTACTGAATCCATTGGTTAGTTTATAGGTTATCCAAAAGGCATTTGTGGGAAATATAGCTACATCCAGCCACCACTCAACCTCACTGTAATTCTGTTACTGATTCGCCTACGTCATTACACGCGTACGTCATGTGACTCCTCTTTTCTGGTTGAATCCTAGAATATATGGTTCAAATATTTTTTCTGAAGACTCCTGTCCTAGATTTTCAAAATATTTTTTATTTTATTTTATTTATTTATTCAATCAACAGAACACTACAGACAAAACATGCTTATCTAATACAACTAAATATTATACAAGAAAAGAAGTACTCAATGCAATGTCCTCTTTATAAGTGTTCAAATTTTAAATTAATTTATTTTAATCAAACCCATACATACATCGGTTGTCATACATACTAAAATAACAATAATAATGACAAAACAAACATAGAATTAGAAATGAATATAAACGAAAACGAAAATTTTGACGCTACATTGCTTGTTGTTATTCCTGGAAGAATTTGCTTTGGTGTTCGGAGATGTCTATGTTATAACTTATAATTCTGGGGCGTTATAAATATCTTCAGAAGACGATATTGATTGGTGGGGCACCCTTGTGGTGATAGATGAATGTGGACCGGGACGAATATTTAGTGACTTTACTTATATGGTGTAGCTTTTATCGTATTTTGCAATTAGGTAGTTAAATATACTAAGGTGGATCAAGGCCTGTCCCAGAGCACGAGCCACGCTCAATTCTGGGACGGGTACTTTGATCATATGAATTGAAAAAAAAAATATTATATTGTGTATATTATTATGTATATATATTATGTATGTATATTGTTATATTATATGTGTTATTATATATATTATGTGTGTTGTGTATGTATATTGTTGTGTATATTATATTATGTAATTAAAAAAAAAAAAAAAAAATTATTGCGCAAAATCTAATTCTTTCATGCCACTTTCTTTTGGGGTAGTCCACGAGTCGCATTTGTTGGAAACGAAATAAGTTATGTTGGAGTAGTATCCACTAGCAATTCTCATGATTTGATTACTTTTACACATTTATCTGATTTCATTTCTTATATAAATGATAAAAAAATATAGATATCTTCCATCATTTTAAAGTAGGTACATTGTAATATTTATTCTGTGTTTTTTTTATTAGTTTGCGGAAATAATGGTTAAATTTAGATTACCAACAAAAAACACAGATCATAATTTGTCAGTTGTACTTTGTTTTCATTGTTATATATATTATTCCAAATAAGATGAAAATCATTGTTAATAAATGGTAAATTAAACAGAGAAACAGATGATTATAAATTGTATAATTCCTCCATAATAACGATGATGTGTTTTGTCAAAATCATTTCCTGTCATATTTTTAGAACCATCATTAGATTCTAAGTACTTAATCATCTGCCTAATTTAGACGGTCGATGTGGCGCAGAGGTAACGCTCTTGCCTTTGAGTCACGAGGTCCCGGGTTCGATTCCCGGACAGGGCGTAATGAAGAATGACCTCTTTCAAATTGTCATGGGTCTGGGTGTTACATGTATAGTATGTGTTTCGTCTCGTTAGTACCCATAATACAAGATTCGTATCTTAATTTGGGACTTGATCGATCTGTGTGGATGGATTTAATATAATTATTTAAATTTTAAGCCTTCCAAAAACTGAAATAATTGCTCATTTAGTTATATTCATCCTTATAGAAGGTATTCATTTCATTCATCTCATTCACTTCATTCATTTCATTCACTTCATTCATTTCATTCATTCACGGCATTTTTCACAAGTGGGGTAGCCAGTGGACCATAGAGAGTATTGAAACACATGTTAAATAATTATGGGTCTTTATTGCATCAAAAATTTTGATTGACAATATTCTGGATTTCGATATAATATGTCGCTGTACTGAGAAAAATTATTTATAAATAGCTTTTTTGGTTTTACGCTTGGATTGGATTTTTTTGAAATTCTATTTTACTTATTTAAAACATGTCATGGTTTGGTCTCTTCTCATGATAGCACTTCATAAATTTGTAGGCAGACTCATGAGGAGTTTCTCCATGTTCATTTTCACACTCCTTCATGGATTTCTCCATGTCGTCTCTGTGAGGTTCATCCTTAGCGACTGTGGCCATAGCAGCATCAGTCTTGAAGTGTCCCTCATCAGTCATAACTTGGCTCTTCTTAAACATGCAAAGCCAGAATTTTTGACTGTCTTCATCTTCGTTGGTCCAATCGCCTTGACGGAATGCTTCAACCTTAGCACTGTCGATTTTTACTTCATCGGTACATTCCTTGCTGTGTTTCTTGAGGGTTTCTTTCTGACCAGGTGTGAAAGCAATCTGGAATAAAGTAGAAATATCCATTATTCAACTCCTTTTTCAAATTATTTGATTTGAAATACTTCGGTCACAAAAGTTTATATTTTGCTTGATAGATGTATCCATTTAATCAGATTGTTAAAGCACTTTTTTTATTGAAGACTCAAAACATACAAAAAAGAATATTATTATCTGTTATTTCCTAAGACGACTTGAATAAAATTTCTCTATGTACCTACAGCCATTTCAAAATGAATAAAAAAAAATTGTTAATGGTATACACCCGAATGAGAAAGATTTCCATCTATTCAAATCTGAAAAGCGGACAATGAAAGAAGAAGAAAAAGTTTATGATGTAGATATTCCAAATAATTTGATTTAAAAAACTAACAACCGGTAATGAATTGGTCTACCACACCTTTTCCGTAGTTTTCGAGTTTCCTGTAAAAGGCAGTATGTAGTTGTTCGAAAAAATAAAGACATTTTACATCTCAAATTCAGTAATGAGGTTTGCTACCCATCTTGAATGTCTTGATTTATTGTTAGCAGGCAGAGGACGGCTTTCGTGTTTATTACATGCGTCTGGTCTGCTGGCTACCCTGCCTGTGGGGTATGCCGTACTTAATAATAGTACTAATTGTAAAACAAACATCTATGATGCGTCAAAGTAAAAATACTCGAAAAACTTATTTTAAACAATAGTCAGTTTATATGCATTGGTGAATTTATCGGTCCCCCAAAAACATGCAAGTAGCCTACGGGATATTTACATTTCGCAAGGAAAAATACAATTCATCGCGATTTCGAAATGAAAAAACCGTAAAATTGGAAAATAACTAAACAATTTAACCGGCGATGGTGACAAGTTGAGTTCTATTCGTGTCCTAAAAAAACTTTCTTTTTATAAACAACAATATCTGTAAACTCACCATAAATAAGATGATTAAGTATGTTAAATAAATAGTAAATGTACCTAGAAAATAAAATAAAAAAAAATAAAAGAAAAACTTACCGCTCCCAAAGAACAAGAAAAGGAATTTCATTTTGAATAATCCGTCAAAGCGCAACAATTATGAAGAACAGAGTGCCAATCCATTTGTTTATCCAATATTTATATATGTATGGAAATTGGTTATCATTTGTTTATAATAATAATAAAAAACTTTGCAA
>OX388308.1:24637340-24818715 GCA_947579605.1 Athripsodes cinereus | reverse complement strand
ACCTAAAACCTGAAAGAAATTCAAAATTTTGTGTGGGTTAGTTCCTTTGATCTGTTCTTGATCAGGAAAGTGTGAGCCAATTATTTTGGCTCTTGTTTGCATTATAGGTTCACATTCTGTGAGTAGATGCAAAGGAGTTTCATGTTCGTTCATGCAGAATCTGCACAGATACATGTCTGTTCACACTAAGCTAAAAGCTTGTGCCGTGAAAGGGGAGTTTGCCGGCACCTGGGATCGAACCACGGACCTCTAAATTTTTTTTTTTTTTTTCAAATTTCAATTTATTTCAATTTCAAAAAAATTTTCACAAAAATATTATAACCTTTCGCCCAATACTTGAAAACCTGATCGGTCTAAAACTTCATCGGGATGATTTGGGCCCAAATCAGAGGTTTTTAATACTTTATCCATGAAGGTACCTACCATTTTTTTAAATGGGCATGTGGCGTTTCAAACTTCAAGTTTTTTCCTTGCGAAGAGGTTTTTTACTACTTTTATTTACGTTAATGTTTACAGTATTTTTTTCAATAATTCATGTGTTTGTCGGTTATCTGTTTATTTTAACCCGAGCGATGCCGGGTTACAAAAACTAGTAACTAATAAGTGATCATTGAACTCTACTTAAAATTGAAAATCATCAATTTTCCTATGCTATATTCTTTTAAAAACTAGTCTTTTAAAGTATACTCTTTTTACACATTACCATATCCTTATAGTAAAAATGAACATTAAAAAACATTTTGCCTCAAAATACACCATAATTCTCCAAAATTCTCCACTTCGAGAAATTTCTCTAAAAATAATTTCTAGAGTATTCCACAACACTACATAATTTTCTATACGATTGTAAACAATTAAGCTAGATACATGTTAAACTTTACATATTGGAAAAGGTAAAATTTTAGAATGTCAGGATATAGCTTCAAATTATCAAATAAATAATCTTAATAATAATGAAATACTTAGGTTTTCCGCAATCCAAAAATCTATATCACACTGAAATCAAAAATAAATTAACAAATCATTTTAAAGATAGATTAAATAAAATATTTAAATGCGATCTATCAGCGAAAAATACAGAAAAAAACAATAAACTCGTAGGCTATTCCGTTATTAACATACTCATTTGGCACTATAAAATGGTCAAAAACCGATTTCAATAAATTAGAAAGATTAATGAGAACAAAATTAACAAAAAAAAGATATCACCATCCAAATTCCGCGGAACAATGGTTGACTCTGCCTAGAAGTATAGGAGGAAGAGGAATTTTTAACATTTTCTTCTTTACATAATGATCGAATCTCTTAAAACATTTTTCAAAAATAAACAAAATAATTTTATATTACATAAAATTATAATACAGGCCGACAAAAATCATACATCATTAAATTTAAATGTCGAAACAGTAGGTACGCGAATAAACTATTAAAATATTTTGTTAGAATCTTAAAGTAGGAAAGAACTTCATGCCAGACACCTCAATGATTATCAACCAATCTCATGTTTTTTTTTTTTATTATTATTAAAACAATAAACGGCAAAAACCTTTTACATGATAGATCTCAAATCAATACAACATACACATAATATAACTAATTTCAATAATAATTATAACAATCAACTCTAACATGGACATTAATATTTAAAAAAAAATGAAGATTCATAACAAAAAAGTGACAAATATGCGTCAAACAGATGGTTTACCTGTGGGGAAGTGTATGGGATAACCGAGGGTTTTATACTGGCTGTTCAAGAACAAGTAATAAATACAAAAAAATACCAAAAATAAATTATAAAAAATCAAAATACAACTAACGATTCATGTAGGAAATGTCTGGCCAAATCGGAAACAATACAACACATAGTTTCGGGTTGTTTTACTCTCGCTCAAACTGAATATATTAATAGACATAATCATGTCGCAAAAATAATGCATCAAAATTTAGCAATTAAACATAATTAAATAAACTCGCGAAATATAATACCATACTTTAAATACAACCCGGAACTGGTTTTAGAAAATCAAAATTATAGGATCTATTATGATAAAACAAAAATAAAATATAGACAAATACATCATAATAGACTTAATACGTTACAATACATTACACTTACAATGGAAAAATTACGTGATCGGCCTGCTGATTTAGAATTACATGATAAACAAATTAAAATTACGTATCTAATAGACATCGCTGTCCCAAATAAGCATAATATTCAAAACTGTCGCAGAAAAAATACAGAACTAGCAGGAGAAATAAAAAAATTGGCATTCTATGTAGGTCCGTTTACATTATACCATTAGTTTTGTCAGCTACAGGGGTAGCTCCGAAAACTTTGATAAATAGTTAGATGGAAGAAATCACTATATAGTGATAATCTCGCCACTGCACATCATCACATTTTTTCCTGTATATATTGCCCTATTTTATTTGTTATATGAATGATGATGTGCAAGAAGAATAAAATAAATAAATAAATAAAAAAATAAATTGCAAAAATTAGATTCACCGGTAAATTTATATATTAAAATTCAAAAATCTATTAAAATAAATACTTGTAATATTGCAAGAAAATTTTTGAACACAGATATTTCAGGCACAATGCTGGTATTTTGAGCCCATGTTTTGAGCCTAATTCTTTGATATCCTGTATATCTGGATAGATGATTTTTTCCGGCATTAGACTGTTAAGTTTTTGTATAATCATGACTGATCATAATTATGGAGACTTATCTGGTTGTATAATGCTGAGAAGTGTGGATGGCAATTTTTATAAAAAAATTAAAATATACTTATAAAACATGACTGGAATGGACGTAGTCTTTTTAGGGGGTTAAATGAAATGTTAAAAATGTTGAGTAAAAACTATTTCAGAAATGTATGCGAAAGTTGTTAAAAAATTAACAATTTTTACATGATAATCCAAAAACAGCGATGATGTGATGAGTAATGAAAAAATTTCCAATGTTGTTTTTTCTTGCAAGTACAATAAAATATAATTACCGAAAAATTTGCTAGATTTCAAATATTATTTAAAACAACATCTTACTTGCTACATTTCTATCTAATGACAAATTTATCTCTTTTCAACCAATGTGAAGTATTATACTATTTTTTTGCACTCACCTATATTAAACTCGAAATTATCCAACCTGTATAATTGTTAAAACCAGATGCCACTTTCAGTTATGAAGAATAATATTTGAACCCTTTGTTAAAAAAAAACGCCATCAGCAATCCTGTATTGTGGATGTGTTATTTGGTTTTGAGTAGAATGGTGCCCCTTAGTGTTCAATGGGGGCGCTAAAATCGTGTTTGCCAACTGGTTTGTAATGAAGATATTTGTGGAGCTCCAAAATTCAATCTTGCAAACGTATTTGGGATACATTTGTTAACATCAAAATGAAATTAAAAAAAATAGTTTTAATACTCATTTTGGCGCCCCCTAAAGCGGCGCCCGGGGACATATGTCCCCCCCTGCCCCCCCCTAGCTACGCCACTGGACATTATCAATGCAAGTCACTTCCTACCAAGATGGAAAATACACAAAAAGTTATGGATTAGGTATAATAAAAATATTATATTTTGTTTGCCTTCATCTGTACAAAACGTGGAAGATGTTCTGAGTCTTGAAGCATCCAGTGCGACTATCTGCTTTACTGATAGCCCCAAATCTAAGGATTTCTCAATCCACATTAAAATCTTTTGAACATTTTATGCGTTCTTGCCTTCCTAAACAATTTTATACAGTTCTTTTATATTATTTTGTAGATTTAAATAATATAGCACCTCAGTCAATTTCTGAGCCCTTTCTTCTCAAAACACCTGCAAGTAGACCCTTATGCTCAGCAAAGGCATCCACCAATATGCTGGACGAGATCAATAGAGCCAACAAGTCCTGCTTCCACAAACAGGGCTTTAAGTGTCACAGAATCCATCGTCTGGAATCGATTCCTCGAGGACTTTCGTAAAAACCAAACAATTTCAACGGTCAGGAGCAAATTGAAGAAATCGCTCATGCAACAAAGTTTCTCATAGTTTGAGATAGGTGCTCCATTAAACGGCGCCGAATAAATTATCTAACATAATAATTATGTACATACATACAAATAAGAACCCTGTAGCTCATGGTAATATTCCGAGCTTCTAAATGAAGATAAAGTTCAATTTATCGACCGACGGTTCTTGGTGGAAGTTCATATTAATAATTTTTAAAATGAAACACAATATATAGTTATTCCACTATTGACTTTATTTATTTTTGAGAGCCGGCTTTCAAGAGCTTCCGCTCTCATCGTCAGGCAAAAGTAATAAAGCAAAGCAAACTTTACTGAAGGATTGAAGATGATGTCTTCATTGTGATGTTTTAGGAACATCTACCTTTTACAGAACACTCTGAAACTAACAGAAAAGAGTGAGTGCTCTATTCTTTGTCGGGGGCTCCACGGAGCAGAATCAAAAAAAATATACAACGAGGCTCGAACCCAGCTGCCGATAATACCTATATCTATCATAGTATCATTACCTATTACCTATAGATAGTTACATACCGGAAAATTACATATGTAGATAGGTATTGTATTATTATTTTAAACCTTGACCTTCCGCAACACAGCCTTCCTTGTCTTCGGCGGTAAACAAGTTCAACAACAGTTTTATCGCCTACAAACCTACATACTGTATTATTATTATTATTAGTATTGAGACAAATGGTAGTTCACCTTACAGGTAACACCGCAATGTTGTAATACTTATAGGGAAGTCTTGACAATATAAACGTTTATAAATGTTTTAGCACGATCGTAAATTTGTAAATATACCTATTAGTATATATACCTATTTGTATATTATATCATATGGACGACCTACATAATATGTAGCGTGGAGGTAACGCTAGAGCCTTTGAGGGACGTATTTACAATTTCGATTCCCAGCCAGAGCAAATAGCCGGGAATCTTAATGCATAATAGACCATTAAAGGATGACGTCACAGAAAAATCATTGAGGGGCATCAGGCATCCCAACACAACAGACGATTACGGTGTAATATTAGGTGGAACGCCTAAAGAATACCTAATAATCAAAAAAACTGTCAGTGTCAATTTTGTTATTATTTTGTCGTCTGACTTTCTTTTTTTTCTCTTATGGCATAACATCTTACAAGGATGATTTGCGCAATCTGACTGTTTGCCCCCCAAGCAAAAGCAAATCCATAGACAAGACCACGTGACCTTTAATGGTCTATAACTTCAATTGCAACTCACATAAAATTTTCGCATTTTAGTCAAATTTGTGACAGTCACAAGTGTTTTCAAAATTTTATTATAGTTAAATAAAAATAATAGGCGCCCTTGAGACGGTCTAGGGACTGTTAAACGGCGTCAAAATAAAATCATCCATAATCATCATCATCATCATAAAGTCTCAAATTTGTATTTGCATAAAAATATTGCGACTACTGATAACACAAAATAATAATTCGGTAGCATTTCTTGAAAAAATACTTATTTATGAAGGAAATATGCTAACTGCAAAAGTTTATTATTAATTTGTTTATTTTATGTTTATTTACTGAGCAAAATCTGGTAGAATTACACTAGTTATATAATATATAGAGTTGATATCTACGTACATATGTGTTTAGGTATATTACAAACATATATTATATTAATTAGCAATTGATTACACGTAAGATCAGGTAATTAGGTATTTGTAGGTTTACTAATTGTGTTGTTTATGATTATCATGAGAAAATAATAGCAATATTGCAAATATTTTTTAAGGCTATCCACCTTTATCAGCTGTTTATGTTAAAGATCTTCCAGTCTTTTCTTTAGATGATTTAATAAAAGGCAGTTGATTGGCTTCGTTGATTCGTGGAGAATGGAAAAAAACTCACCTGGGGGGAGCTGCAAGAGAGGTCGTGGCTTTCTGGAAGGGAATGGGAATATAGATTGTAATATTTTGTTATTTTTATTATTTGCTGACAGACACGAAAAGAAGAAGTTGATTCGTGGGGATGCCGTGATGCAAGGCGTACCTACCAACGCATTCTAAGGAGTGGAGAGGGCAGCTATTTTTACCTACATTTTTTCTCTTGATTTGATAATAAAATACCCCCTTTGCCGTGATGGTAAATTATGTACATGATTATTACTCAAATTCGCATATTTTTGGACATTCTGGAACTCGTAATCTTTTTTGCCTGGTCAGCTGGAAGAAATCGCATACGCGATAAGCCCGCCTTTTGGAACTTTCTGTAGACATAGGTATAGGTACTTTTATACTGCATATTATTTTGATGCCAGTAAAGTTTTATTTATTTGTATATTCATATAAAATTCGCTTTACCACCTCCATTGGGAAATTGTAATCATGGATATCTATAACTTGTAGAGGCAGCATTGACATTGTACGAGTACGTTGGTAATAGTTATAAATAATAACTATATCTATTATTATTAATTTGTAATACCGAGAAGTAAAGTGTAGGTGAACCAAGTTGTTTACACGCAAACAAAGTATTTTGTATTAATAGTTCTAATGTTTTATAAGTATTTTTATTTATGTAGGCATCTATTTACTATATGTAACTACTATCTATTGCATTAGTTAATATATATAGGTAATCAACATTTTGTTAAAATAATCAATCAATACACAACTACAAATGAAAACAAAATTATTACATGCAGACACTCTCATTTAGGACTATCCCTCTACGGGTCACTATCGACGTGGTGATGTCGGAGTTAAATTGTAAAGATTAATTACAACATGATCTGCGATAAATGGAAAATAAAACAAGAGCAACAAAAGTTGTTAAATAATCCCAGATAAATTAAAAAATACTTAGCTGGTCCCAGCACTATTCGAGTTGACATTTATTTACTTTCAATGCGGTAACGAAGTATGATTTATTTTATAATATGTAATAGGTACCCATTTTTCACAAATCTCCGGGTGTACCTAATCCTTTTGAAATGTGGCGGCCCTACTTGTATTCACTATCACAGAATAACCCCTTTTCCAACTAATAGTTCTGTATACCAATATCTGTCAAAAGCTCAGTATTTCAATGTACCTCTAGGATGATGTTAATTCTGAGCTAGTCTTTGATTTGGTTAAATTTTCTTAATTACACACAATGTTCAATCTAATGTAAAACAACTTTTTTTGGACACCTGCCTTTTACAGGATACTCGAAAACTTATAGAAAAGAGTGGGAGACCAACTCTTTGCCAGGTTTTCCATGGCATATATAATTATAACACTTTCAACCAATCATTATAGTTATGTAAAATGTTCGAGGTGTAACAGAGAAATTATAATTACTTATAATATTTACTCTGACTGTCGTAAGTTGCATTATGTAATTCCAGTTACCTAAGATTAATGAAGAAATTTAATGCAAGATTTCATTTAATATAATTTAATTGTAACCTTCTAATAGATCAAGAACTGTTAATCACTTTTCAATTATGTAAGTCAAAAGAAAATGTGATTGTTAGTGCTGTAATTTAAATTCATAGAAATATTACGTCTAACAGTTTCAATGTTGTGGAGCTTTTTAGCCATATTATCATCACGGTATCTCAATGCACTAAATGTAGGTATATAATGGTCATACAGGTAGTCCAATCCTTGTTCATATTCTGAATTGGTGGCATACATGATTGTTAAATTGTTCTCTCTCTTTCTCATAATAAACATGTAAGCTGTCTTCTCCGTGCCAATATAAAATCAAGACAATCAGGATGGGTGGCAAACCTCATTGCTGAATTAAAGGTGTAAATTGTTGATGTCATAATACCTATATCTTACATAAGCTTTTTAATGAATTGGATATAATGAACATACATTATCCAGTCTTATGTCATGAATAAAAAAGAAATTCAAGATGAAAAGCATCCACCATCAATCTTCAAACAAAACAATTCAAATTTAGAAAGTAATTAAAGATCAATTTGAAAATTTACCAATGTTGCCTCCTTTTATCAAACCTCCTTAGTACCACGTTGTTGTCAACATGTTTCGATCAATGGATCCTCAATGTTCAATGTGAGTCTGTAGCATTCCAAAGCCAGGTGTACACATGATTTCACACTTGCTGATGGTCCACAAAAAAATACAATTGCTTGACAGTTCCAAGTGCCAGACCAATGGCATACGGAAGATAAGAGAGAATAAACCTTTAATTTTATGGTTGATCACTATATACAACCGTCATTCAACCTAAACATTTAGCACTTTTTTTCAAATATTCATTTTAGTCGGATCTTCTTTGTAGTTGGAGATTGTTTTGCTTCCAGCATTGGTAAATAAATAATTTTTATTCAATGTTTTTATATTAGTAGACTTTACGGAAGGGAGGAGGGAGCTGTTTGTGTTGATGACATTTTTCCATACTTAAGTACCACTTGGATTGGAATATAGCAGATGCAGGAGTTTTTTTTTTTCCGAGAAGCCTTTTCCAAAGTGATCGTCAGCATCAGGAGGACCTGGTACAAAACTTGCAGCAGAAAGAGAACTATTTATGCCTAATTTTACAATAATTTTTATTTCCCCTCTGAATATACCTACCCTTGTAGGTGTATTTATAGCATAACACAACCATAACAAACCTTGAAATAGTTTGAAGGTTGTGACAAATATTTTTGTAAACACAACTGGTAAATGCACTCCTGTTGACAACATTCTTCACAGGATATTATGACAAGTGACAATTATAAACTGAATCTAATTCTCAAGGAGTCAATCTAATTACTATAATTAAATGCAATTCATTAAACAATGTTGTGAAGTAAATAATAAACGCAAAGTATTTACTCCACGATAGGGAAATCTGTATCACGGTATGGTTGCAAATCTATTAACCTGGCTTTAGTAAGCTATTCATGAAGTCCGTGGCAAAGAATAATGTTTCTTAATTTTTTTTATAAGCTTTCGAGTGTTCTGTAAAAAGCAGGTACCTATTTGTAAAAAAACTGATAAAACATTTTCAATTCAGCGATGAGGCGATCAGCAAACCACCCACGAATATCTCCAACTTATATTGGAATGGAGAGTAAGAGCTGCATGCTCATTGCATACAGTGGTCCACTAGCAACCCCACTTGTGGAAAAATGCCTAGGCCCTAGACGATGGTATATAGTAAAAAAAAACTGTTTTGTCAGGTAGTACTTACTTATAAACATATTGAAAAGACTTATTGGTATCTATAACACAGCAGAGACAATTGTCCTGACTGTATCATGTTTTGAGAATATTCAATAGCGGCCAAATATAATATTTTCTTGTATCCACAAGGTTTCCGGCAACCCGGTCAACTTTCTTTCCCAATACACTGTTCTTATGATAACAATATTAGAGCATGAAATGTTAGGAAGAAATGATTAGGTTTATGTTCAATTGCCCTGAATTAATAGATGAAATTTGTTTCGGCCCTGCGCTTTCAAGAGGAACGTTGAAAAGTAAAAAGAAGCAGAAAAAGTGGAATTTTCAAAGCTGACGTTTATTTTAGTTTTATATATCTAACCATACCATCACAATATTTCACACAAGTGGGAAAAGTAATGGACTAATTGTTAGCATTGAAAACATATAAATCATTCAAAATGCACTAAACTATACAAAGACAAATTCAATCAAACAGTCGACCGGTGTGGCATAGAGGTAACACTCTTGCTTTTGAATCACAAGGTCCCGGGATCGATTCCCGGCCAGGGTAAAATGAAGAATGAAATGTGTATCGTCGTGTTAGTACCCATAATACAAGATTCAATCTGAGTTTGGGACTAGCTCAATCTTTGTGTAAAAAAAAAAAAATTGTGGCATCCGTCATCGCTACTAAAATAAATATGATAAATGCATTATTTGTGATGGTCTCCAAATCATTTCCAGAAATTCACCAGTTCTATTTTACTTCAAGGATACTAAAGTTGTTTTTCCAAAAACTTATTTGAATAGATTATTGTCCAATAGCAAAATATTTAACAGTTTGAATTACTTCAATTGTACAGACATTATTATTAAACTTTTATTACTAAGACATTTCAATCTGCTTCTATAACTTTGTTTCAATGAGTTATGCTAATTAATCTGTAATCTGTATATAAAAGTATTCTCTGTGGATAAGTATGGTATCAGTGTTAAACTGAGTGTCATAAAGATTTCCTTCTACAGTGTAAAATAATAAAATAAATAAATAAATAAAAATGAAATTCTTATTCTGTGTCGTTGTTGTCAGTGGAATTGTCGCCGCAACTAATGTAAGTGAAAATATTCATTAAAATAAATATTTTTTAAACATGTCATAGTGATGCTATATTTTTATTTCAAAAATAAATCTGGGACAATAATATACCCAATATACCCAAAATACACCCAAAGTGTAAGGGGTTCACATGCAAAAGCATAGTAATCTCTTTTTCAAAAATATTTATCCATAAATAAAGATATGGTCATATTTTCACTAGCTACACTGTAGTTTTATCGATACAATGAAAATCCACCTCCATCTTCGAGTAAATCATTTCAAATTTCACATTTATGCCTGTAAAAGGGCACAGCATTGCTCATGTCCTTTGTTATTGTATTTATTATTTGGATGTATATGTTGGGCCTATTGGTGTATGTTTGTGATAAATAAAAAAAAAAAATTGATTTAGAATAAAAAATATTTAAATGCAGAAATGGAAATGTGCTGCTTTCTTAGTTTCAACATTCTAAGATCGATGAGTCTTTGCATGTGAACCCCACACACATACTTGAGTGTTGAAGCACATTGAAACTTTAAAAAATTAAAAGAACATTACTGTCTAGAAATGAGAACTAATTAATAAGGTGATCGAATTATAATTAATATCTACTACTTTGCCATCACTGCAGTGCATATTCCACATGATGGGTAATATTTTTCAAAAATTTTAATTATAATTTGAATATATATTTATGATTATGCATAATCAGTTGTTGGTTAACACATCTTATTGTATAAATTACAATTATATCGATTACTTAATGACAATTGCATATTCCCACACTTAGCGACAAAGTACAATGTAGGTATATTGTTGTGTTATTTCCTTGTACTTTTAAACATATACAGTCGATTCCGCTTGTTTGGGACACAACGAGACTTGGGCATTTTGTCCCAACTAAGCGACTGTACCAATTAAGCGAATATCAAATTTTCTTTATTTCATTTATTTGGTTTTGGCAACTAAGGCCATTAACCACTAATACACACGTAAAATTAAACAATACATATTGTCATTAATAATTGTATCGGCATTAACTTTGTAACACTTCATTTTAAATGATCAAATAAAATAAAATAAATATTTACTATTTTGTTTTGTGTTACTGTTGAGTAAGACTAACGCACGACCGGTTTTGCGGACTCCGAGTTCGCATCATCAGGTGCTGATCTATACATCGATCGAACTCGGACTCCGCGAAACCGGTCGTGCGTTAGTCTTACTCAACAGTAACACAAAACAAAATAGTAAATATTTATTTTATTTTATTTGATAATACGTATTGTTTTCAATAATTTTATTTTATAAATTCTTGGGAACTATAAATTACATATACTTTAAGGTGGTTTGGGCACGTGGAAAGAATGAATGAGGACAGAATGACTAAGAAGATATATTTGGCTGAGAGGAATGGTGCTCGGAGACGTGGACGTCCGAGGATTAAATGGCAAGATCATTTAAATTAAATCCTACAGGACGGTCACGTGTTGAGCACATTGAACAGGAGAGCATGCATGAGGAATTGTATGACAGTGACGGAAGCGAAAGATGTATGCAAAGATAGAAGGAAGTGGCGCTTGATCCTTTCTGCCTACCCCGCGAGGGAAGCGGCGTGATGGTATGTATGTATGTATGTATAGGTAATATAAATTATCACATAAATTACAAATATGTAATATAAAGTTTTCAGAAAATAATGAAATTCCTTATTAAAATAATAAATGGGTAGGGACATACAATTTAATTCAATGCAAAAATGAGTCAAGTGTAGTCTGTTTTTTGTTTTTGTAACATTTCTTTGTATATATTTTTTCTTGAGAATATGTGAAATATATGTAATATGTGGTGTGATCTTAAAGTTACTGTCCCAATTAAGCGGAATGTTGTCCCAATTAAACATATAAATTTACTATTGGTTTCTGTTCTTTGAGATTTGTCCTTAAAAAGCGGCTGTCCCAATTAAGCGGAATCGACTGTATATGAAAATATAACTAATAAAGAGTTTTAAATGAAACTCATTTATTTTAAATGTTGCACGTCAAAGAACAATAAATCTGTGTGTTTCCGTGTTTATATGAATCATTTATTTAATAAACATTAACATAAAACAATGTTCATCAAAGACTTTATATTTATTAATTTGTAATTTAATTAGCAATTATTATGTAAAAATTGTATTTATTAATTAATAATATAAAATAATGCATTTCCTATTGAATGATATAAATGACTTGACTTTGTAGTCTATATTTTAAATACCAGTATAAAAGTTAAAAATTATTGCCTCTGGTTTAGAATAGTTTCCCACTCTTCTCAGTAAGTTTTCGAGTGTTCTGTAAAAGGCAGGAATTTGAAAACACTCAATATAACATCGTTGCTTATTCAATATGGGGTATGTAAATTTATAAATGTTTTGACAGTTCTAGAATAACGTCGTTGCGTATTCAAAAAGAGACATGTGCGCACATTTTTATTCCTAAAACACTCAATTTAACATTGTTGCATATTCAAAATGGGGTATGTAAATTTATAAATGATCTGACTTTTCTAGAATAACGTCATTGCTTATTCAAAAAAAGACATGTGGCCACATTTTTATTTGGGTAAACTCTTTTAAAAGTGTTCATTAAGGCATTAAAATTGTAGTTTGGACATTTCATTGGCATGTGGTTTTATTCTTTAAGTATTGAATTTTGATATTTGATACTAAGAATCACTTTATAAAATGGTTATGATGTCATTATGAGCAGTTTATCCTGGAAATGTCAAAACATTTATGAATTCACATATCCCTTTTTGAATATGCAACGACGATAATCTGCTTACAATGACATCATAACCATTTAATATAGTGATTCTTAGTATCAAATATTAAAACTTAATATTTTAAGAATAATATCATAAGGCAATAAAAAGTCCAAATAACAATTTTGATGCCCTAATGAACAGTTTTTAAAGAGTATGCTTAAATAAAAATGTTCGCACATACCTCATTTTGTTCGAATATGCAATGAAAATAAAACATTTAAAGTATATAAGGCAACCAATTCTGAATGTCTGTTTTGGCATGATGGGAATAATTGTAACACACAAAATGTTGTGAATATATTGTAAACCAAACATACTTTGGATCAAATCAATAATTCAGTTATCACTTTAATTGTGTAGAAGCTGATATATTAAATTATTTGGTAATATTGCCACATAATAAAAAAATATTATGAGTCCTCTCTACCTATCTCTAAAAGGATGATGTTGTAAGAAGATAGATAATGAATTAATAATAATAACTTTTTATGTCATATTCTTATATTAATTTATTATACTCTCCGCAAGTCTTCTATCAAAACATCTACAGATGCACAATTCCATTAAAATAACAAACATAAATGTTATGATTTTATATCCTGGACAGTGAAAAAACATTAAATAATATCTATTGTCAATGAAAAATAAATAAAAAACAATAAGGTGATTAATAATGTTTTTATATTCGATGACGTGGAGATACCAACTGTATAATGTTTCCGTAATTATTATGGAAATATTATAACAATCGTACAATTTAAATTCAATAATATTGTTAACATTATCGAAACAGATGTAAAATAAATCCATTAGAAAATTATATATTTATAAATTATCATTAACAATGCACTAATTGTCACATAATGTTATGAATGAATTTAAATGTAAGAGATAATGAAAAATAACAAAATGATTATAAAAAAAAATACACATATTTAAATCCTGTCGTACAATAGAAATTTATTTATATTTCATACATAACAATACGTTATCGTAATTGGCCTGTTTATTATGATGATTTTTGCAATTCTATAAAGCGTTATAATTACACAATTATAAACAGGATGACGTTATAATTAAACACATTTATGTGCAAATTATATAACATGTTGCATGCAAAATGAAAGCTTAATATGTAACTGAAATGTGGTGTGAAATTGTGTATATTATGTAGGTACCTGAGAGGAGGGATGTAAATATCCTACCTACGATTATGTAGAAAGATCACATCTTTTGTAATGTTTTAAAATAAATATTACCATATTTTTTTTGCTTTTCCAGGCTTTAACTTTGACACCACAACAAAAAGAGAAATTGAAGAAATATCACGAAGAATGTCTCGTTGAAACCAATGGCAATCCAAAGGAAATAGAAAACGCTAAAAATGGCAAATTCTCAGATAGTGCATCGTTGAAAAAATATGTATTCTGCAACTTGAGAAAAGCAAATCTTGTCAACAAACAGGGGAGATTAAACGAAGACGTATTGATGGCCAAATTGCCCAAGGATACAAATATGTTGGCAGCTAGAGTAATCACGGAATTGTGCAAGAATCAAGAAGGAGCAAATCCGGAAGAGAGAGCATACATGATGTACAGATGTTATTACGAGGCTACACCAACACACGTATCTTTAATTTAAAAAGCAATTTCGAGTAAATGTTTAAAAGTAAATTTGTGAATGAAGGAAGAGTAGTATTTGAGTAAGATTCAAAAAATCTTAGCAAATGTATTATTGTCCTTACTTTTGCTACATTTAAGAAGCAGCAATATTAAAACTAATAAGCTTTTTTATCTGAAAGATATTTTGTGAAGATATTTAAAAGTTTACCAAAAATAATTTACCTATTGTAGATGTAGCAGTAAATAAAAAAGAGATTTTTATATTTTATTATTTATTTCTTGTTATTAATATAAAAATGTTATAAATATGTACGTGTGCATTTTTATTTTTCCTTATTATGACTAAAAGAGTAATCAAAGTTAGGTAAATATTTAAAATTATATCCTTACGTTTTAATAAAATACAAGAAATTAAATTTTAAAAAATATTTAACACAACAAAACAAAATAATATATTTTCGAATACATTTCTTAACTTAAAAAGGCCGAGTCATATTTTTGAAGCATTACATTTTAAGACTGTTTTATAACATGGAATGAGTGGTCAGATTTGTCACTGAGCGGATGACAATATCATTCACTACATTATTCTAAAAATGTCACACTAGTCACGCTAAAATTATAGTTTTCTCAGCTCTTTATGATTTGCTGAATGTAACTAGGGAGACCGCAATACAGCCATCTCACCTCACCCTCTGTATATTGAGCTTTACATTTGTTTTTACATTTATGTAAAATTATATGATTGATGTTTAAGAAAGAGCAAAATAAATTAAAAATATCACATTGTAGGACATATTTGCATAAATACTTCACTGTTTCAGCAAATATAATTTAAAATTGTATTTTTCAACCAAATTCTATAATTTTCCATTTGATATGTAAGGCATAATAAGAAACATTCACACTAGTTATAAAAGTGAAATAAAAAACAAACGATGGAAAACTTGATCATAGAAGAAAAGCAGACATAATTCTAATTACTCTTCTGGTGTAAGTCTCACTTTCATTGTTCTCAACTGTTTAATAGCATTGTACGTCGCATTGAGTTGTCTCTGTATATTAATAGATTCCACAACATATTGCAAAGTATTTGTAAACATATTCTGAGCTTGATGTAAATTCTGAGGCACCAAAACACCAAACCATTTTACGGGGTTTATATATTCACTATCTGTTCCACTTTTCCTTGTGTTTAACGTTAATTTGTCTTCAAGTAATGTATCGTCTGAAGTATTTCTTTCTGTTGTGGATAAAGCTGAGAAATCTGCTGATCCCTCTGTTGGTAATTGCACGGCGGATACGTTATTATGCCCCATAATGTATCGTGACTTTGCAAGTTGTATATTTGCATTGTTTGTAGAATTTTCTATATTCAATTGACATCTTACACGATCTTCCATCAAATTAAGCATGTCTAATGTTAGTTTATCTAACAACACGCATAGTTCATGTCTTTCTAAAGCCATCTTGCTGTTGGATGTTACAATACTTGAAATATTGTAGTAATATAAAAATTAAACAGGTTAGGAAAAGTCAACAAATCAAAAGTAAATATTCACTAAGGGTAATCGAGAGTACATTTTATATCAGTGAAATATAAATTTTGGGTTAAAATGCCATTTGTGGAGGTACTTCTGTTTCAAACTGTTAAAGTTTGATATATAGGCGCACTGTTTCAAATACCACTATAATTTCACAATTTGGTGTCAGATTTAAAAAGTCAAATAAAAAATATGCAAAGCTTACTTATTCATCAATAAATGCAATTATATGATAACTTATAATTTTCCTTTTTAAATAAATTACAATAAAACATCCGACAACTTTTCATTTATTTTGACGTTCACAAAACGCTTGACATTTCAATATCATTGACAGTCTGACGTCTGACAGACACAGATCACATGATATTTTTAGTGTGGCCATGGATATTTTAACATTTTAATGGCAGCACTGAAAATATATTTAAATAGACATCTTTTGAAATTTTTGGAAAGCATATAAATACTGTGCTGTTAATACATTACGTTGGTAGATGTCGATAGCTTGCTGATAAAATTTAAAACGTTCAGAAAGAAAATTCAGAGAAATCAATTTGACATCTATCAATCAAAAATGGCGTTTAATCGAGCCCTAAGTACTCAAATAATTAATTACAATATTTTAAAAATGAAAATATTTCATTTTCTTAATCTTTCTAATCCCAATGATGAAACATCAATAAACATTTCGTGGAGTCCCTGCAGCAAAGGAAAGATCTGCTACAAAGCATATGTACGTCCTAAACTAAGTTTTGGATTATCCTGTTATTGGCAGGTGCAGTAGGTAAAATCACAAATAAGACATTTTGCATCCTTAATTCAGTGATGAGGTATTCCAACCATCACGAATGTCTCTTTTATTGACACACCAAGAATAGTTATTTTACCGGTTACCGCACATCTGGGAGATGCCGTGTTATAATAGTAGGAATAAAAACATTCGTGTCCCGAATGTTATATAACTGTAACATTATATTTATTATATTATATAACTCAGTAGGTATACCTAAGGTATATTTTATTATGTTTTCTACCAATTTACTGAAGATAACTAAAGAGCTGTAAAGTTCTGGCAATAAACCTGACCTTTAATATTATTCTTCTTATTGTTATGTCTTTATTGTCCAGGCATTCAGTGTGGGACATTATGAGACTTGAGACAGTCTGGTCTGAACAATAATAATAATAATTAAATGTTCTTATCTGTTGTGGAAAATTATATAACCTAATAGGCATTATTGCAAAGAGCCTAAGTTCTAAAGAGATACGTATTCGTAAACATAATCTGAGCTTGATGTAAATTCTGAGATTGTAAATTCAAAACACCAAACCATTTTATGAGGTTTAGGTAAATTATAAATCGTCACTCGGTATTATTAATCAATTTTGTCTCGTCGCAAAAATAGTATTGGAGTCGGTTCATAGTTAGTCGAATATTTGTTTTTTCGGTGGCCCATCTAAACATTTCCCTTTTTAAGTAGGTATATTTAGGTAGGTATATGGTAAAAATAAGGGTGTCGTTTCATTTAACTTCTTTAATTTATATTTTACAGGAGTAATATAATATATATTGTACTCCTTGTAAATTCATTGCAGGTAGAGCTAGCTACAATAAAAATACAATTTTTTAACTAAGACATACCTACCTAGGTACTAGGTAGGTACCAGAATCGGAAATTATATTCCTACAACACGACGAAAACAAAGAGGTGTTAATCAGGGTGGGCAAAAGAAGGCAACCCTTTAAAAGAATCAGCCATCAACGAGCTACAGCTAACTGGATTGGTCACAACATCAGGCACCCAGGTCTGCTTATCACCATCTCGGAGGGTAGGACCGAAGACACAAATGGTAGAGGCCGACAAAGAAACACTTATATGGACCAACTGAAGAAGGACATGGACTGCGGCACATGCGTTTAGAACTAAAGAGACTAGCTGAAAATAGGGAGGAATGGAGAAGAATGTCCAAACTCGTTCCAGACCAATCCAATGAATTGTAACTCACTATATATAGGTACCATACAATCATTATTCATTGATTGTTGTATCTATAATAAAAACAAAAATAAAATCAATAAATGACAAATACATCATAATAGACCCGATTTAGTATTACATACATGATAAATGCTAATAGACATCGCTGTCGCAAATACACATAATATACAAACAACCGTCGCAGAAAAAATACGTAAATAAACAGAACTAGCAGGAGAAATAAAAAATATTTGGCATTATAGGTCCGTTTAGTCATGTCAGCTACAGGGGTAACTACTACTACTACTACTATACCATCACGGCATATCCCACGAGTGGGGTAGCCAGCAGACCAGCTGCATATAAAACATGCAAGCTGTCTTCTCCGTGCCAATATAAAATTAAGACATTCAGGATGGGTGGCAAACCTCATCGCCGAATTAAAGATGTAAAATGTCTTATTTTTCGAACACCTGCCTTTTACAGGACACTCGAAAACTTATGGAGAAGAGTGGGAGACCAATTCTTTACCGGGTAACTCCGAAATCTTAATTAATAATTTACATTTAATAATTAAATAATTTACAACAATTAGATTTACCGGTTATTTTGTACATTAAAATTCAAAAATCTATTATAATAAACACTTGTAATATTGTAAAAAAGTTTTTGAACACAGATATTTCAGGCACAATGCTGGTATTTTGAATCCGCGTTCTGAGCCTAATCCTTTGATATCCTGTATATCTGGATAGGTGAATTTTTCCCGGCATTAGACTGTTAAGTTTTTGTGTGACCATGACTGATCATATGGAGACTTATCTGGTTGTATAATGCTGAGAAGTGTGGATGGCAATTCTGCCGTCGCGTATAAAAAGTCACACAATATTAGCGGGAGCCGGATAATTTACCGACAACAATTTGCCGACGGACAATTCACCGACAACAATTCACCGAGAGGACAAATTACCGAGAGGATAATTCACCGACAGGATAATTCATCGACGTACATTTCACCGACAGACAATTTGCCGACAAATACAAAACAATATAATAACGTTTTGTAATGTTGTATTTTATTGTTTATGTAGGTATTTGTGTAACAAAATATTTAAACACCCACTACAAGAAACAATCTGTCTTTTTTAAAAAAAAGAACTTCCGACCACGCCAGAATTATATTATTCGAATTTGTCGGCAAATTGTCTGTCGGTGAGATGTACGTCGATGAACTATCCTGTCGGTGAATTATCCTCTCGGTAATTTGTCCTCTCGGTGAATTGTTGTCGATGAATTGTCCGTCGGCAAATTGTTATCGGTGAATTTTCCTAGACCCAATATTATCAAGCGTACGCAAACATTCTTGACACCCTCACTAGGTACCTATACCCAACTCGTCCATAACTAATAAGACAATGAACATCTATAATTCAACAATGAGGCATACCACCCATCCTGAATGTCTTATTTCTTATTGGCACATAGTGGATAATCTGCAATAAGTCAATATTTATAGTTATTGGCACATAGTGGATAATCTGCAATAAGTCAATATTATTATAGTTACAATAAAAAATTAACATTAAAACTACATTGTATTGATTTATAACATTATAACTGATATAGGTACATTAGTGAAAGATAAAGAAAATAAATAAATTAGTGGACCATTTTAAATTCCATTTTGAATTTCGAATTTGGTGTAGGAGTTTAAGAAAATACTCAGTTTTTTAAATATTATTTTCGTGAGTCTAGGAGGGGCAAATGTTCCTCAGTTTGCTCCCTAAATAAACCCATGTTGTGTGTTGATAGTTTGAGTAGTTCTATCTAGATAATAAATATTATACTTAGAGGATATGTGTACATAAATAGGTATAGAATCTACATTACAGTAGAACACTATGTATTTGTCTGTCCTCATGTCTACGTTCCGTTGAATTTTACAGGTGATAACAGTGGAGTCCAAATAATCCGGAATTTTAAACTATAACTTTTAAAAAATAGGTATAACACTCTACTATACCATCACGGTAGATCCCAGAAGTGGAGTAGCCAGCAGACCAGCTACATGTATTAATATTATGCTCTCAGTGTAAACAAAAAATTAAGACAGGGTGGGCGGCATACCTCATCGCTGAATTAAAGATGTTGAATAATTACATAATTATTATGTCTTATGAGACATAATAATTATGTAATTATTATGTCTTATGAGACATGTTTAACAAATGCTTGCCAAAAGGCGTTCTCGTTAAAACGGGACAATCGAAAACTTACAATAAAAAGCAGGAGACCAATTCTTTGCCGGAGGCTTCACGGGACATTTTGCATATTAAACAAGTGTTGACTGTAAATACTCACACTAATGCATAATGCAGCTACAGAAGGTGACCAAATTAATGAACTCACTCAAAAAAAATATTTTCTTTTATATACCTTTTTCTTTCAGCAGGTAATTTTGATATTTTAAATCAGCTGTCGGTGAACTTCTTACACCATTACTTCAAAATATTTTTACGCAAGGGTGCAAACACAAAGAAAACAGGTTACCTGCGCCTACCAGCGCCGATCGGTATCTGTAGGCGCCGGCAAAATAAATCGCTGATCGGCGTTCCTGCTTTTACTATGTGCGTGTTCATTGAAATGCATGTAAACATTCTATTGCACAACCGGCGCGGCGCCGGTAGACGCAGGCATCGGATAGCAGGTAATCCGCTTTCTTTGTGTTTGCACCCTAAGACGATATTACCCCCTCATTTTGAAAAGGAGGCGATCAAAATTTGTGTTTTAAAAAATAATTTGTAATATTTGTAAAAACACTAACATGTTTATAAAATAGGAAAAAAACCTTATAACCCCCAAACATTTCATTTTTACCCCATTTGGGGTAATTTACCCCTGTTACCCGACTGCAGTTTTAAGTAATATGAGCCTGTTTCTCTCTGTAACTGGTTAATGGTAGTATTGTTCATATTTTTTTACTATTGGCAATCCCTTAACTCGTACGTAGTAAAGTTTGCAATGGACGTAAGTTTAGTTCTTGCTGTTTTCGGATGTGCACTCGTTTTTTAAACCTCTTTTATCAGTTTGCATTCGGTACATAAAAAAATATTTAAGTGTTATTCTTCATCTAACGTAAGTATTTAAATTTGTTACAAGGACCATTCGCAAACAGATAAACTAAGCTCAAATAGGGCGTGCACATCTGAAGACAGAAAGAAATGAACTTACGTCCATAGCAAACTTCACTACGCAGGTATGTATTATGGGGTTGGTAGGTACTAGCAAAAATAATAGGTATGAAAAATACTATTAGTAATCAGTTATGGAAAGAAACAGGTCTATATTATTGAAAATATAAAAAAATACTGCAAAAAACATAGACATACATAGTATATCTTTGGCAAAAAAAATATGTAAATTAGATTTTATGAATGAGTACATTAATTCGGCCACCCTCTGTACATAATACGTCTGTCTATTTGTACATTTAATATATACGTACCTATCTATAGGTAATGTTATTTTCTTCTATATTGTATTAGATACGTGAAAGCCGTATTTAGGTGCAGTTGAGTCTTTTCACGGCGTGAAACGCTTATCAATGATCGGTCTACGACTAATTTTCCGACCAGACGATGCGGCGTAACCCCAACCAATAAAGAAAAAATCAGAGAAATTTGCTTCGAGAATAATATAGCTGTCTAGACTAGACCTAGACCTAGAGCAATTCGTAAGCGTTGGGACGCCTTTCTCACTTCTTCAAATTCAGTCTTTGCATGGTCCTTCCATCACATGTTATTCATATTATTACTCTACGATATTTTTTACAGTTTATATTTTATATTTTAGTTTATAATATTAGAGTAGAGCATACTCCGTTGAGTCCCGGGTAAAGAAAATACCTTCCACTCTTTTCTGCAAGTTTTCGAGTGTCTTTTAAAAGGCAGGTGTTTCTTAATAAACGTTTTCAGAGGACAATCCACATGTTTAATATAAATGCAGTTTCCCCACTTGTGGGATACATTATGCTGTGATGGTAAAGCAGTAATTGCAACAGAGCATTGAGTAGATTAATTATTTTACAATATTGAATTGGCTCAAACACTTGGGTAGACAGCATCCCAAGTTCCCAGGACAACCCAGGACAAGACAAGTTCCCAAGAATACCAATTGTATAAGTGAATGTGCAAAGTCGAGAGAAATAATCGAAATGACAAACTTCTTAGGTTTAATACAAATGAACAAAGCTCTAAATAGTGATGGTAAACAATTAGACCTTGCCTTGATTAGTGACACATCAACTACTGTAAAAGCGTCCTTTGAAATTTTATTACCTGCCGATAAATATCACCCACCCCTTGAAATTTCCATTTTTAATGCTCCTATAGAAAATGTTACCCGTGATTTTAGTTATTTGAATTTTAACAATGCTGATTACTCGAAAATGAATGTTTTCCTTCAAACTGTTGATTGGTCATTTATTAATAGTGACAGAAGTATTGACCAAAAGTTGGTTTGTTTTTATGAAATATTAAAATTTGCTATATGGCTTTACGTGCCTGAGGTACATGTTAGGTCTAATTCATATCCGGTTTGGTTTGATACGGAATTGAAGGAATTAATAAAGAAGAAAAAATGCGCCCATTTCAAATATAAAATCAGTAGAAGTCCATCAGATTATTCAATTTTTTCTCAGTTGAGAAAAGAATGTAAAACTGTTTCTAAAGTCTCTCACGAAAAATTTAAAGGTAAAATCGAAAATATGGTTTTTGAGAATACTAAACCTTTATGGAAGCTAATAAACACAAGAATGGGTGATGGTAATCAAATTCCCAATGTCATGCATTACAATGGGGCAAACAGCGATGACCCTCATATCATCGCTGATTATTTTTGTAAGTTTTTCCATACCACATATGAAATTGGTAATTCGAATTCATCAAATTCATTGCCGCCCAACTTTCTACCAGAAAAGACGATCCAGTTGAACAGTTGTTCTATTGAATTTTCTGATATTGCTAAGGGTTTGGATAAGCTTGACATAAAGAAATCTGCTGGTCCTGACAGTGTTCCAAATATACTTCTTAAAAACTGTTCTGCCTCATTAGCGCCATATATTCATTCTATTTTCAATGAGTCTCTTAGATTGGGTAGGTTTCCAGAACACTGGAAAACTAGCTATATCATGCCAGTACATAAAAAGGGTGACAAAAGCAATGTGTGCAACTATAGACCTATTTGTATATTATCAGCATTGCCAAAATTATTCGAATGTTTAGTTTTAAATAATGTTTCTTCTATTCTTGCAAGTATAATTGTACCAAATCAGCACGGTTTTATGGCAGGAAAATCCACACTTACCAACCTTTTAATTTATGAAAATGATATATCGGAAGCTTTTGCTGCAAAATCACAAATAGATTCTGTGTACACGGATTTTAGCAAAGCCTTCGATAAAGTACCACATGACTTGCTCCTATGTAAGCTTGAAAAACTGGGGATTGGTGGAACTTTTTATAACTGCGGGTATCAGATTATTTAAATTCACGTAGCCTTGTGGTGCGAATAGGTAGAATAGAGTCGTGTGGATTCAAGGCTACTAGCGGAGTCCCACAAGGTAGCCATTTGGGGCAGGTCTTATTTCTTTTGTTCATTAATGACATTGTCACAATCTTTCGTAATGTAAATTTTCTGCTGTTCGCCGACGATTTAAAATTATATAGAAAAGTCGATGACATAAACGATTGCTTAATACTCCAGGAGAATTTGGATAACCTCAGTGAATGGTGTATAGCCAATGGACTACATTTGAATGTGCAGAAGTGTCAGATCATATCTTTCTACAAGTCAAAATCTTCGGTTGAATTTCTCTACAACTTGAATGATTGCCCATTAGAGCGAGTTACGACCATTAGAGACTTGGGTGTAATATTTGACAGAGAATTGACATTTGTGCCACATATTGAATATATTACAGAAAAAGCTGTTAGATTATTGGGCTTTGTTTTGAGACAGGCCAAAGATTTTCACACAATAGAATCTGTTAAAATTCTTTATGTATCCTTGGTGAGAACCCATCTGGAATACGTGTCTCCGGTATGGTCTCCATACTACGCTGTTCATTCGAACAGCATAGAGAGAGTTCAGCATAAGTTTTTGAGATTCGTTAATTTTAAATTGAAGATACTCATAATCGAAATTAACTACAGCGATTTATTAATAAAACTAAATTTACATACGTTATCTGATAGAAGATTAACTGCAGACCTAATACTTCTGTACAAAATCGTCAATAATCATTTCAATAGCTCGGAATTGATAGAACTCATTAATTTTCACATTCCAACCAGAAATACTAGACAAAACTATTCATTCCACTGCGATAAAGTCAAAACCAATTATCTTCACAATACACCTATCAGAAGGATTCACAGACTGGGAAATGAATATGGGTTCTTGGCTGATATTTTTGCCGATTCCATAACTACTTATAAAAAATCATTGACGAGCCATTTTAAGAATTCAAATCATTCATAATGTCCAGTTTTTTTTCTTTTTTGGGATTTATTTAAAGTACTGATATATTGTGTTTGAATTTATTGAAATGTTTATTGTTCCTATACATAAAATTTGTTTCTAATGCCAAAGTCTTTACGATTTGTGATTACAGCTAAGGTCTTTATGACTTAATTTTATTATTTTGAGTTTATCGTAATTAAAAATGCAAATATAATATGGTCTATACTTAGTGTTTGTATATGTTTAAATGTTTATTGTTCCTATATATTATAGAATTTGTTTCTGATGCCAAAGTGATTTAAATTTTATTATTTTGAGCTAAGCGTAATAAATAATGCAAATATAATGTGGTCTATACTTTGTGTTTATATTTGTTTAAATGTTTATTGTTCCTATACATAGAATTTGTTTCTGATGCTAAAGTGGTTTAAATTTTATTATTTTGAGTTAGCGTAATTAATAATGCAAATATAATAGGGTATATATTTAGTGTTTGTATTTATTTAAATGTTTATTTTTCCTATACAACGAAGTTTAGCGTTATTAATAATGCAAATATAATATGGTATAGGTATATTTTGTGTTTGTATTTATTCAAATGTTTGATATTGTTCTTATTCATAAAATTTGTTTTATCACGCTATGTATAATTATGTTTAATTTTTGTAAAAGGCGTAAGCCGTTTATTTGTTAAAATAAAAATAAAATAAAATAAAATAAAATAACAAATAGATGTGAAAAATAGCGTTATGGAGTAGTGTAGCACAAGTATTCGACTTTTTCTAATTTCACAAGTTGAAAATGTCCTTATATAGCATACATATACGAATTCGTAGACGCCGTATCGCGAAACTGCATATTTCAATTGGTACGTCTCTCGTACCGACTCGACTATATCCGACTCCAAGCATGGATAGGTACCACTCCCGGTTGTTAGTTGCTATAGTCGTATAATATGCACACAAGTCTCAGCATTTGTGCAACATCTACATGGTATAAAGTATAATATAATATATCCTCTGTTTCTGCAGGTAGCGGGATGAAGACACTTTGATCCCCCCCCCTTCCATCTTATCTATCAGGTACGTACCTACAGATCTTGTCACCAAACTCATTCTGAAACAGAGACGGATGGAAATGATTAAATTGCCTAATAGATATTCTGATTTTTTCTTCAGCATTTTGTATTAATTTACGCTCTTAAATAAAATGTCGCCGCCCGATAGTTAAATTAACCATTTGACTAAATGACTAGGCGGCTGTTAAATAGCGGCATTTAATGGAATGCCTAGCCGTTTCGTTGAATCACAATGACAAGCCAAACGTTCTACATTTCGTCAGATCGAAGGTAGTTCGATAATTGAAATTTAGTTTCATTATTTGTCACTGTGGCGCTGTAATTGATAAATTTTGTCAAATCATATTTTGAACCACTCTAGATTAAAAATAATTCCACTAGAATCAAGTGGAATGATTAATCTAGAGTGGTTCAAAATATGATTTGACATCACACTTTTAGTAAGTAAAATCCATTCCCCGACATCCAATTTTGTCAAAAATTCATAAAATAGATAAATTTTGTGTTAAACAATCATCATAAGACCTCTGTTAGTCATTCTAGTGAACTGGCTAATTCAATTATCTGGCGGCGATACATACAATTTCTGAAAATTTTCATACGCACATTTTTTTTTTCAAAGTTCTCCTAATTCTTTCTCTCAAAAAATGCTTGGTGCAACTTATTTTAAATTGAAAGTGCAAACGAAAACAGCGAGTGGTGTTATAACCACTCTTTACTTCTATAAAACCTACACAATGTATTAGTGAGTTAGTTTATTATTATTGCTTATAAAGTTAATTAATTATTTCTTGCAAAAGTCCCGAAAAAAAACGAAAGAAATATAGAATAGGTCTCCCTTTTTTTCTCTAAGTTTTCAAGTATCCTGGAAAATACAGGTATTTGTAAAACATCCCCATTTAACATAATATTGAATTCAGCGGTAAGGTGTGCCACCTCGAATTTGATATAAATAATCAAACCACACGAAGTAAACGAACGTCCGAGCTTTCTTGCATCTATTCTTTCGGATAAATATACTTTCTTTGTCATCCTTTCAGCATTCGCTCCACATATCGAAATCATCGTACCACTTACATAGATATTCCTACGTATTCTATTCAGTCGTCTCACATCCACTCATTCTAATATCTCATTCGGCCATTGTATACTTGCTCAGTTAGTTCACTAACAAGTGGAGGTTTATAAACTCGTGAAATCCAATAAGGCGAACACCTCCAAATTTACAGAATGGAACTTCAGAGCTTCCGCGCCAACTGCCTGGAGCAGATTGCCTACTGACCTGAGAGAGAATCAGTCCATCACAACATTAGAATCAAGTTAAAGACGCTACTGTTCGGGAGAGGTCACGGCGCCCTTGAAATGATAAATAGTAATATTATTATTAGGAGGTAGTATTTTTTAAAAAGAGCCTACATCTATCTTTTCAACGCGATAATAATAACCTTGATTCGACTTTGTGTTTAGATTGTTTTCTCTTTCTTCTCCTGGATCCAGTCCTCGCCTGCTTGCTGAGCTGAGACCTGAATGCTGTACGTAGGTACTGCTTCTGTCGAAGAGACGAAGCGATGCTTATAAATATTTCAGTCATACATTTGTTCAACCACCATCGGAATACCATAATACCTATGTAGTGATGTACGGGTAGGCACCTATGCAAAATAACTACTCAGCAATGTACCAACAATAAAGATGACATAGTTAGGTGAGTACCTAGGTACCTACCTATCTATCTAAAGAAATTTTACTAGATGTTAGGTATTATCTATAAAATTGATAACGCAACTTTACAAGCATAAACAACTCACACGGTAGATTACTATAGAACTAAAATTTTGAATGTCTACTCTGTACAATTCGGTTATTCTAGGTAAGAAGCAAAACACTTTTTTAATACATACCTATAGGTACTTTTTTCAATATCTACTGTAGAAAAAATGTTATTCTAATCATCGATACCCCAAGTTGTCTTTATCGATTACCGTAGGTCGACGACAACCTACGAGATGTCCATCTTAGGGAAGAAAATTGAAGTCCGTGAAATGCAAACGAGAGTCCACGATAGTGGATCTCTTAAAGCAGATCGTGACATTTTGAATTCACATTGGGATTAGCTCGATCTGTGTAAATTGACGATATATATGTAATATATTTTTTTAAGAAAAAATATGTAGGTAATAACATACCTATATTATTGTTTCGCGGAGTTAAAAACTTTTATTTTTAAGTTTTAAGTGTTCTGTAAGAGGCTAGTCGTAAAACATACGCAAAAAGTTACGTATAAAACAAACCTACAATACCTTCGACATAAAGTACAATATCTTCAATTCAACGATGACGTATGCCACCCATCCTAAATGTCTGAACTTATATTAGCAATGAAAGGATGACCTGCATGTTTATTAGGTACATGTAGTTAGTTTACTGCCTACCCCAGTTGTGGGAAATGACATGACGGTAAAGAATAAAGATAAATATAGTTATCAGTAAAATAGGTTTATGTTAAGAAATAAACTTTTAAGTATCCTTTATGTACAATGATAGATTTTGCAACACATACCTATTAAGTAAAAGAAGTAATTCGAAAATTACTCAACATAGCTACTCAGGTACAGCATACTCAATATTGAAAATTGTGAAATTCGATGGGGAGCTCTAGGTTCCTATGTTCGAGGAGGGATCGAAAATGACTGAAGAAGAAAAAGATGCCATAAAAATAAGACAGTCAGCATAAGTAGCAGTACATCATAAGGCGAATTGAAGATGTTAAGTGTCTTTATGTGATGTTAAACGAATACCTGTCTGTTTCAGCACAATCGAAATGTCATTGTAGGTTCTTTATTTGAAATACTACAATACAATTTTGTTTTGTTAACTTACAAACATTCGTTTAACTGCCGGAACAGTCAAGCTCAATATTTTTTCTGCTGCTAGTTCGACTAGTCAGCAACAAATGTTTAGAGTATTTATCATTTTCTCGTTCGTTTGACTGGATTTAGGCATAAAGCGCAGATGACAAAACCAATCAAACATTTCGATTGGAGAACTATGTCTACAATATGTACGCAAAGTTGTACAAAATCTTACAGGAAGAAGTGATAAAGGTTTTCTAATCGAGAAATCTGATTGGTTGTCATTTACTCGCTGTGCCCAAATCCAGTTGAACAAACACAAATAGGTTAAAACTCTAACCATTACCTACATTGGTTTGCTTTGTATTACTTCGGTTCACGGGATTTAAATTTCAATACGTACCAGTATTTTTTTCTCTGATAGTACCCATTTGATACCCTCCTCAGACTACATCAATTAACAACATAAACAAAAATCTATTTGCCACTTCCGCAGTGTTCCAACTTTTTTCTTTTTAACAACAACTGGTCATAAAACAAGCAATAAGGAGTAGTAATACCAATGGCTGGTTTATGTTACTTTACCGGTAATTGCAGTGTCCATTAGCAAGATGTGCACATATATATATTTTAACATTACCTATGTACATACCTACATACCTTCTATGCATTGCTTTGTGATGTGGCGAATATTCGCAACAGAATTCACGTATATTTGCATGTTTTTCGATTTTGTTATTATTGGACAACATTAAAGTATCGTTTACGTGCCAAAGCACCTCAAGGACACTGTACAATTCATAAATTCTAGGACATTACATCCACGTCATATCATAAATATAGGTAAATACACAGATAAATGAGAATTTATTGAAATAAATAAATTAGTTTATTTCGGCATTCACATTTGTAAATATTTTTTAGATTTTTACAAACATTTTCTTGTTTTTTGGCATTCGCACTAGAAACTGTTTCTTTTTCGCATTCAAAAATATTTCTTAGATATTCACAAATAGGTATTTGCATGTTTTTGGATAATGCATTTGTAAATTTTACTTAGACATTCATAAATATTTGTATGTTCTTAGACATTCGCATTTGTAAATATTTCTTGAATGTTCACAAACATTTGGATGTTTTTGGATATTCGCATTTGTAAATATTTTTTAAATGTTCCCAAATATTTGCATTATTTTGGACATTTGCATTCGCTTTTCAAATATTTTTTAGATATTCACAAATATTTGCATATTTTTGGATGTAACCATTCGCAGTTGAAAATATTACTTAGATTTCCAAAATTTCCAACAGCAAGCAAAATACGCTTGTCTCGTGAAGGTAGAGTTGATTTGCAGTGGGAGGAATCGAACCCGAGATCTTTCAATGAAAGTCCGAGATTCTACGTGCCAAAATGTATATTATTGTATTATTCATTGTTAAAGCTGTTGTATCTATTAGAATAAATAAATAAAAAGGCTACCGACTAGCTACATATAATAGAATTTTAGAAAAGTAGGTACTTACTTAACCGCCAATATACAAAGGGTTAAACTTTTGGTTACCCTAATATTGGTCAATATTATTATTATTTGATTGAGTACATACATAGGTAATAGGGTGTCCATTGACTTATTAATTGTTATCATTTTAAACAAACATGTTGATTATTTGAGATATTAAATTACCTTTTAATTAAGGGTAGGTAATTTGGCCAGCTACAGCTTCTAGTGACGATCGTTTCGTGTTTACATCCGTTTTTAATCAGTTTCAAATTTTTTTAATGACCGGAAAGGGGTAATGATAAAAGAAAATTTGAAAGTATATTCTATACCTACACCAAATTAAAACTTTTCACCATGTATTGATTTTTTATCAGTTTCTCCACAACGGAGACCTCCGCCATATTTTTCGATTTCATCAGATATTAGACTCCTAAGATCACAATAGTTCTGAGAATGTCCAATAATCTTTCGCTTCTACATTCATGCAATTTCAATCTCATATACGCACGCTGATTATTTTTTACTCAACGCGCGGCCATCCTTGAGGATTTGATTTAAGTAATTGTCTGACTTCCACACTTTTACATACCCACTCTTTCAGATATATAATATTATACTCTCTTCGTCGTCTTTTCTTCATCCATTCGCTCCACATGTTAAAACAATCGCAATTTATTTACACATATTCTATTCACAACACTCTTTTGTATCCGCTCATTTACCTAATATTCTCACTCCATCGCGCAACGTTTTATCAATCATTCTCCTCAGCGATCGCATCTCCACAGCATTTATTCCACTTTCGTCCCTCTTCAACCATTTCCAAGTTTCGCTTGCAAACATAAATATCGGCACTGCGCACTAGCATTTTCGCCATGTTCGACAGACATATCGCCATTGCTGATAATAGGTCAAAGTGCAACGATCATTCTAGCACTAGTCACTATTCCTCTTTCTATATCCCTATAGCATCTTCATTTTCTCGCAAACAAGCTTCCCAAATATTACACAGTTAACAAGGTCTCAATTTTCAATATAAACCGTTCCAATAACAAGACTATCAAAATGTTAAAAAATGTCGTTATAAAAGGTAACTACATTCTAATTGGAGGAAGCTTGTTTCTGCCCTGAGACGAGCATTCGAAAAGAGTAGAATAGTTTTTTCCCTGTAGTCCTCGCCAAAGAATTACTCTTCTGAGTTATTCGTTAGCCTGGAGGTAGAGTGTCGGCCTCCAGAACAAGGGGTCCGTGGTTCGATCCCAGGTGTCATCAAACTCCCCTTTTACGGCACAAGCTTTTAGCTAAGTGTGAAAGGTGTATATGGTTGTATTTGGGTTTATAACAAAACCCAGATATATCTTTTAAAAAAAAAAAGTTTTGTAGAGAGTCTTGTAAAAGAGCAAGTATTCGTAAAATTTCATGAATAAAACATTTAAAATCTGAAATTTGATGATGAGGTATGCCACCTATTCTGAGTGTTACGACAAGAACAACCTTCTTCTTATTTATTTTAACTGCCTATATGTTAACAGCATAGAAATGTCTATTCCACTGATGGGAGATGTTGTGTTGCTATAAATAGATCAGTAGCTCTCATAGTGGAGCCAATTTCGCAATCGAGGGAACTTGAGTTTTAAGAAGGGCAGTTCATAAAAAGTTTCGTCCAAAGTTTAAGTTAATTGAAGTGGCTCCTGTCTCAAGTGGCTCTTAGTCTCGAGGCTTCGGTGGAGCATAGTAGAAAAATATTGGTATACACTAATATAAATTGGTAGAGATAGAGAAATACCAATTTTAAATTAAAAAGTTAAGCTGTATTCGAAACGTATATCTAATTGCCATGTACGGCCATTCGAAAATAAAACAAAAAAGAAGATAGAGTTGCACGAACCAATTATTGACCTATGTAATTCACATGGGGATACATTTATTGTCCTTTAATTCAGAAAATTACAAAATAAATAAGTCATATGTAAATTAGAAAAGGCACTTTTATTCCTAAGGCTCTTATCCCATAAAAATCCCCATCAATTTCAACAATTTAACGAGTCTCGAAAACGTACATTGACAACCATCAAACCGCGAGCTGAAACAAATTACTTTTACGAGCTTAATCTATCTTTTAAGATCTCCTCAATTCAGCGATGAATCTGAAAGTCTTTACAGTCTTTGAATAGGTTGACCAGCATATTTATTACTTGCAGTTCATCCACTGATTATCCCACTCGTTGGAGGAGTCATGATGACGAATGGATCTTTCTTGTCAGACAATACGAATATTATGTAGAATTCATAACATTGACCAATTCCTGATGATGGCCCTAACATGTGGACCAAAACCGTGGATTAATGGAAACATCCACTAATATTCTCGTGGCTGCTTATCCGAAGAAGAAGAAAAAGGCGCTACAACAAGATACCGTAAAAACCGCGAACATATTCGTGTATTTAAAAATATAATACCTTTGCAGACAGCCTGCCTTTTACAGGACACTCGAAAACTTATGGCAAAGAGTGGGAGACCAATTCTTTGCCGGGTTCTTCACGGAACATGAAAAATTCTTTGAGTAAATGCAAAAATTAACATTTTTATATGAAATATAAAACTAGAAAGTTTTAAATGGAAAACTTTGATAAAATATTCCTCAAAATAAACTTCTTATCGCAGCAGGTACTGGATAAAATGGTTCATTACGCCTGCTCTTAAAACGTAGAAGATTGACATTGTTTTAGTATCGTATGTACCGCTTATAGGACACTCAAAAAAACATAAATTTTACTGTCGGTGAATTCACTAAGGTTTATTAAGAATTCATTTTTGAAAAAAAAACGTGATAAGAAAGAAATGATATTATGAAAAAAGGGAAAAGTGCGCTTAGTACGTTGAACATCGTGTCGTTAAAATACATAATTTCTATACAGATACAGGGTAAGGAGGGAAATTGCTTAATGTGCATTTTTTTAATTTTTTATTTATACCAACACCGCATAGGGTCTTCAACAATAAAAGAGTAGATACTGGACTTACACTGCATTAATTAGTGTGTAATTTCTCTTTTGCGTTTATAAACTAACCAATAAAAGATAGGTAGCGTATATTCCTTGTGGTGACGTCATTTATACGATCTCCAAAATTTTGGAACATTCATTTATTTATTTATTTGCTTTATAGAGACACACACAGTAAGTTGACAAAAGATATAATATGAAAATAAAAAGAGAGTGAATAATATTGATCTGATCAGGCCAACCCCCCAATTCAGTCTGTCTACGGCATACATGTTAAAACATATTATTTATTCTTAATCCTTCAACATCTCCCATAGGTCCTTTACAGGACACTTGGGTTAATCAACATTACAATAATACAATAAAAAAGAAAACATTAATACAATATAAAGGGCGTAATAAACAGAACATACAAAAAAATATTGAAAAGTCAAGACACAGTTATAAATAAATATAGACACATAAACTATACAAAAAGGCAACATAGGGCATAAAGAAGCAGCGCCCGACCAATGCATGCCTAGTCCAACAGGACTCACACCAAATGTGTTTAAATTCTATTAATTATATTTTATTCTTTTTGCACATCATCATTATATAACAGTGTTAACAAAGCAATACAAAATTTAAAATACTAGGACGATATGCAGTGGTGAGATTATCATTAAAAAGCGATTTTTCCATCTAACCTTAAACTGTATTTTGAAACCATTCTTTCACATATTTAAAATTTTTCAAGTCACATGTCCACTTGGTTCCCACGTTCATGGTTTAAGTACCGATATTTTTTATCATGACTTGAATCATCCCATATAACAAATTTCATATTTAAATTCAGCGATTAGTATGCTATTAATGCTTAATTAATTTTTACTGACACAGAGAGAGCGATTTGCGTTTTTATAGCATACAGTTAGACCGCTGACAACCACATTTGTGGTACCACATGGTATGAGTGAAAAAAATAATTAACTCATTCACTCAAATTATTATTATTATTAATAATTGCACAATCATCATTAAATAAATTTAGAAAAAATGTGTCAATTTATTTTAAATCCTTTTTCCCCTCGGCGTTCATTTACGTGAATGTAGTGTAGAGAACGGCATCCCTAATACTTAGGCCGGTCCCGCTGGGACGTGAATTCGTGTACAACATAAACCATAGCCAATTTCAATTTTTAATGATACCCCGGAATAAAAAAATATACACACAACGGGAATATAAAATTGTAGTATATTATGAAAAACCTAGTATGATAATATATAATAATAATAATATAAGTTAGATCACGTATTAGTTTTATGTTTGCAGTACGAATCTCGAATTAGGGACTTACAACCAACCAGCCAACTCCCTTAAAAGTCTCCTACCACTACATATGTAATATGTATTATAACCCCACACTTTTGTCTCTTAGTTCTGCTTGCTACTCACTCTCTGCCTTTCTCCCTTTCGTCTCTGTTAATATAATAATATTGTGTACAGAAATATTTCTCAAACTGTAAATTTTAAAATTTGTTTGAACTGGCACTCCTGCATATTCTTCTTTATGTGACGTATTGGATCTTACTGACGTTGGCGTATACTTGAAAGAAGTGCTCTCTGTTTTGTGCAGCACTGTTTCTAGGCCCTTCCACTCCCGGATGTTTTGAAGCTAAGAGAGAGAGGCGTCCTTCCAACCCCTCTATGGCCCTTTATCTTTTCTGCCGTAACCAATTCTATCTTTTTCACCTGCATATTGAGGGGTTACAATTATGATAGCTGGATATGCATGCCAGTAAACAAGCTACCGCTGAGATCTGAGAAAGTTGTGGATAATGGCAAAAAGCTAGTTAACTACCTCGGATGAAGCTGGCAAGAAAATATGTCGTGTGTCTGGAAACAAGAATGGGCAGAGATTACTGGAAGAAGTGCTTAAGAGAAAGTACCCCTGATACATGTCATATACTCTATTCTAGTTTAAATGAGAGTAAATTTGTATAATGAGACGCGAATCGGTACATTCAACGTGGTATGATGTAACGTGTTGCCATTAATATCACAAAGTCTGTGATTTGACATCCTGTGATTTCGAAAGGAGCACTTTGGACCAAAGATAAATTAGTGTTTGATTTCAACGGTTGCCGAATTTTCCATCAATTATGCAATTTAGTCTAAAATTGACGTGATGATGGAAAATGGAGCTGCGAATTGATGAACTGGAGATTAATTACGAAAATTAGCTATGGGAAGAGATGTGGAAATGATGGTAGTAAATGAATATTCAGGTGGAAGATGTTGACAGAGGATAGAACCAATCAGATTACCTGACTTTTTCGTCACTCAAAATTAAAATGATGACTCTATGATATCATTTATTCTTGTGAAAACTAAATGGCATCATTGAAAGAAACTTTTGTGACGTGCCAGAAGAAAGGCATATATTTTTAATTCTGATTTTTTTAACAACAAAAGTTGTGGAATATTTGAGTGGATAGCATGTTTAGAAGGGTTACACAGTTACGCATTTCGGAGCCAATCTCTACCCATTAAATGCTTATACTCTTTTTACAAAACATTTTATATTTGGTACTAGATACCTTCTCTGTTATTAAGTATTATATTTCCATGCGGTAATCTTGATATTGCGTGTCCGGCCGAAGGTACCATCAAAAGAATTATGTTTAGCAATTTCAGACCTTAAATATTATGGGAATACCTCAAATATCTGCTTTTATTATCTCTTTTATCTCGTTCTGATTAAATCAGTTATTTGATTTGTCAAACAAAACAATAATATCAATGCTGTTATGATTTTGAAGGGTCACATTTTTTTCGATAATTTTAATCTGGGCTTGTGGTACTGCCGGTTAGTCAAAATGTTTTCTCAATAATTACTTTACTAAAATTAAAAGAAATTAATTGCACGAGTGAGCATTAGGTGGTTTGTCATGATAATGAATTGTAGTTTCTGTAATACAGGAGAAACGATGATTCTGAACAGGTCATATATTACTGAGAAGGTTCTGTGATTGTTGAAAAAACATTCCTCACGAAGTCCTCGGTTAAAAATAGGTTTCCCTCTCTCTTCTGTAAGTTTTCGAGTGTCCTAAAAAAGGCAGGTATTTGTAAAACCTCAACATCTTAAATTCAGCGATGAAGCATGTCACCCATTCTGAATATATTATTTTTGTTGGCACGTACAGGAAAGTCTACAGGTTTATAACTTGCAGTTAGTCCGCTGGCTACCCCATTTCTGGGATATGTCGTGATGGTATGGTATAAAAACATTCAAATCGTTGGAAACCTTGTGAATGAAAGAAAAGTATTCTTTTTATCATACGACAAGTACTCAATTTATTAAACTTGACCCAACCAGTACGATCATCGCCCTTAAGATTATTTCATACTCTTCAAAACTCTGCCGAGTGTCATATCTGATGATGAATGTAGATCTTCCTTACTTACTTATTTTAGTATTTATTTTGTATCCAGAATCGGGCAAAGGCTTCCCACTTGGACTTTCACAATTCTCTGTTGGACGCAACTCTCTTCCAGTGCAGATCAAGGACATATGTAATTCCATGTTAGTTTAAAACGATTAAAATTGAATTGATCTATCTTTGAGAAGCATGCAAAACATAATGTTTATGTTAGTATACTCGTAAGAAGGGCGTCTTGTCAGTATTATAATACAATATTATATTGTCTAATGTATGTACTAAGTACACAAAAAATGTAATTTATAGCATTTCTCACGCGCCCTCCCAGTAGCGTAGTATGTTAACACGAGGAAATTTATTACATGTGTTTTAGTATGCTGAGACACGTCAATTATGTTGAAAGTTAACTGGTTCGTAACGTACCTTTTTTTTGTACAACAAAACTGTCGGTTCGTACGAACCATCTACTGCACATTTTTTAGAGTCACTGTTATTATAATCACAATTATCAATTTTTTTTAGTAGTTTCTTTGGTTTTGTATTTTTTCTTCTCTTGAATTTTGATATTTGTTTTATTACTATCGTTTTGATCTTTCTTTTTATCTATCAAGATATGTATTTTCAAATACACATAAGCAATTTGTAAATGGGTTAGTTTGATTGTAAATCGTAATATATTAATATTAGAATATACATATTTGTATAAAACCTGTAGATGCGCCAATGAAATAAAATAAATTCAAGTACTAAGAATGTTGCAATTACCACTCTCCTGAATATTTCTTATTTCTTTATATTCAATATCACAATTGGGGCAGCTAGTAGTCAATAAACATATGTGACGTCCTCTCCGTTCTAATAAAAATAAGACATTCAGGATAGGTGGCATACCTCAACGCCGATTTTTAATACGACACTCGAAAATTAACCCAATAGAGTTGGAGACTTTTGCTTTGCTGGTTCCTCCATTGAGCAGCGCTGTAAATAAATCCAATTTAAAATTTTGGGTTAGTTGGAAGATATCGCAACTCTGCGATAAACTCGCCCGTTGTACAGATTTTTTCATGCATGTTGTATATAATTCCTGTTATCATATTCTGCACAATAAAGTTTATTATTATTATTATCTCATTTATTAAACAAAACAATATTAGATTCTACATTTGAACACAATATAAGATTAACAATAAAATTTAAATAAAACATTAAATAACAAAAACCATAAAATATTAAAATAAATTTAGGTATATTCAAATGTAGAACCCCAACATTATTCGAGTTGATTCTTCCATGATGTTCAATGAAATAGTACAATCATGGGAGATCACTTACAGAGCTACAGGGACAAAAACCTTCTTACTATCCTGGTGGACGATAGAAGTACGGCCTTCTGCATGCTGTATTTGAGCCTGTCATCTACTCCCAGTTTTCTGAGATTGTTTGACAGACTCTTAGGTATTAAACCATTATTATTATTATTATTATTAAAAACCCTTGAAAATGGGCAACCTTATCACGTAATGTTTTCAAAGGTTTTATATTTCAATATTATCTTCACTAAAACTTTTTTGTTTGTAAACGGAATCAATATACATAATTTATCATTCATAAATTTTTTCGTGACAAATTTTTGTTTTGTTTTATTTTCAAACATTTTTTTTAAGAATCCGAACTTGGAACCTCCAGTAGATATATATTATGTAAGTAGCGACAGAACTACTGAGGATTGTTTCAATCACGAACCGATGAACTGATTCGTCATTCTAAGTGCTTCCATTCTATAAAATCTTACGTGTGTACCTATTCAAGATTCGCATCTTATAGAAAATACATCGTCTTTTTATTTTAGGGGTGAACCATCAGAAAGTGGTATGATACAGGAGAGGGGGAGAGGTAGTGTACAATAAAGACGTCGACAGTTTTGTCAAAATTTGAATTATCACACAGGAAGTTATTGGAAAAAATATAAACTTGATTTTACAAGTCGATATTATGTATGACAACGTGACGTATTATAAAAATCGTCGAATAGTAGGTAGGTACTCTTAACTTCCGATAGAAGAACCGTTCTTGAAAAGCTACTTTACTTTGACGGCATATTCCGCAGGCGGGGTAATCAGTGGAACTGAAAATAAAAAACGTGTAGGTTGTCCTCTCTGTGGCAATAAAAAAGAAGACATTTAGGATGGATGGCATGTCTCATTGCTGAATTGCATAATTGTTAACTTTTTCAAACGTGATGTTTTATGAACACGTGCATTTCACTAGGAAAATAGTTGGAGGGCTTTTCTTTATTTTTCTTTCAAAATATTGGTTTATATTATGTGCAATATTGTCAGTCGTTTCTAGAATTAATTTCCTCCAGATGCTAATTGATTTTATCCAATAGGCTTTGTCTTTCTTAAGATCTTCGGCCTTTGAGTAAATTATGCAAAAAGCACACCTTGATTTTTAGCTAGTCTTTTTTAGGATTTACTTTTTTTTAAAATTTACCTAATCCGTGGAGCACCCGGCAAAGAATTGGCCTCCCACTATAAGCTGCAAGTTTTCGAGAGTCTTGTTTACGGCACGTGTATAAAAAAATAAAGACATGTTACAGCTTATCAGCAATGAGATTTGCCACTCATCCCGAATGTCTTTATTTTTTTGACACCGAGAGGAGGGCTAGCATAATTATTATATGCAGCTGGTCTGCTGGCTAATCCACTCAAGTGATATAGATTAATAGAAAGCCACAATTCTTTTATTTTTTAAATATGATATCAATCCATTTTTTAGGGCTTCGTATATATTATGCTTCTCTTGTCGTCCTTAATAATATCTCTCTCTCTCTCTCTCTCTCTCTTGTAACTGTGACCAATGCATTTGTTCAGTTTTCAAATCAGAAGTGGCACCGAAGATCGTTTCGCATAGTTATGTGTGTATACATAAAAATGTTCAGCTCCCCATATCTTGTGATTGTCCATGTCTTGATAATGTAAATAAATTTGTATATCTAGGTGTAACTATAGACGATAGATTTAAGTGGGATCAGCATGTAAATATTATTTGTAAGCGATTAAGATCTATAGCATGTATGTTATTTAAGATAAAATATTTTGTACCTAGGTCCACACTTGTTACTGTGTACAAGTCTTTGGCAGAATCTTTAATCAGATATGGTATTGGTAGCTGGGGCAATTGTACTAATTCTAATTTGAAAAGGGTAATGTTCGCACAAAAATCGATATTAAGACTTATAGTAAAAAAAGAAATTTGCAACGCGGCGCGAAATAATATTTCTCTGTATTTCAAAAAGTTAAATGTATTATCTGCTAAAGGCTTGTTTTGGCAGAGAGTTGTCCTTGACCAGTTTTCAAAAACCGAATATAAAGAAAAACCTCGACATATGCATCACACAAGATTTAAATTTAATGAAGGATATGTAGTCCCTAAATTCAATAATAAATACGGAAAAAGAACATTTGAATATAACGTGCCAAAAATACTTAATATGATGCCGGTATCTATTAAGAAATGCAAGAGTAAAAATATTGCAAAAAAATTAGTCAAGGAATGGTTAATAAAGTGTGGATTTATATATAGCTAATAATTATTTTTGTATTTAGGTTAATGTCGTATTAGGTCAATATATGTATAAAATAGGGCCAATTCTGAATCTTAATGAACTAACTAACTAAAAAGTTGATTAATATTAGTTATTATGTAGTATTCAGCATTAGTTATGAACTATAAACAACTATAAACTCGAGAACCACCAAGTGCAAACGGTAAAATCTATGGGACAAACTAATATTAGTCAGTGATGCCGCAATACAAAATGTTTTTCACGTTCCGATTTACACTTCTGGCAACAATTTAATAGTTGTCTCGCGTGAAAATTGTGAAATGTCAGATTTGCCGATATATTTTGGCGTTCGTATTTGCGTCGGTGGTGGTGTAATTTTACAATTCATACATGCTAATAGTTGCGAGGGCCCTAAAAATATAAATTTTTACTTTTAATTGAAAAAAACAACTTAACACTTCCAAAATATAGCAATATTCTGCGGTAAAATGACAGCAACTAATAATATTCGCACATTAAAAGTCGCGAATAAAATCCTGCCAAATCCAACTTATTTTAGTCGTCGGCTGTCAACTAAAATTTCATTCTGAATACGAAATCCATAGATTCTCGAAATTTATAGTTGTACTAAGGTGTCAAAATGAACTAATGAACTAAATTAGTACGGAAAACTGTGAATACGAATTAGAACTAATTATCATGACTCAACTATCTCCTCACACTTAGTTGACTTAGTTAGTGCAACTAAACTATTTTATGATTCAGAATTGGCCATAGTATGTTATAAGAGAACACGCCGACAAATCTTTTAGATTTGGCGTGACTCATTATCATAAGATGTATATATTTATTATTCAATGTACTATTTTCATAAAATAAATAAAAAATAAAAAAATAAAAAAGAGGTTCAAATTTCACGCCAATGTAAAATAGTTAGGATGTTTGCCGCCGTGTGGCGCTAACAACTGGATTCCACCAATGACAGCATTACCTTATATTTATAGTTCAGTGTGACAGGTTTGAGAATATATCGACATAAGTGGCGAAAATTGGCTAATTTGTAGTACAAAATAATATTATAATATGGCGAAGTTTTTGTCAGCTTAGTAAGGTTTTCGTTTTTGTAGTGTAGGAAACATTGTCTTTGTTTGTTGCTAATATAAGCAGTTGTCTTTTACATTTCTTTCTCTTTTACAATCGTCTTTCAAATTAACTCTACTTGCAATCAACTATCCTGCATTGTACATATTATAACCTGTGTGACCAATAAATAATTGTGAAGACTCTAAATAGTTTTACTGGAAGCACCAACCAAATCAACCCACCAGCATTACCATTATGAATGATTGTATAGTAGGTACTTGGAATAACTTTATGAAAGTTCATTTTAATAGAATTAAAATAGATTTAAAATAAAACACTGTATTACTTACACTATGAATTTCCTTGTATTTAGTTTCTAATAAAAACTCATTGATGATTGGTGTCTACCCGAAAGGCCTCTGAGTCAAATATTATTTATAGTGAAAGTAATACAGTGTTTTATTTGAAATCTATTTTAATTCTATTACCAATTGAGCTTGAAAACTTTTTTTAATCATTGCATCATATTTGCTAAAGTCTTATACTGCTTAGAAGTCTCGAGCTCCACAATAAATCTACTAAATTTTGTAATCTTTTCTGCTTACACTTAAGTAGGTACTTAATTTGAGAAGAATAATAAAAAAAATAAGATTGCAAAGTTCACAAAGGGAAAGAATTAGTAAGTAGGTTCGTAGAAAGCATTATTGTATGTAGTTTCAAAAACATTGCACAGAAGAAAATGTATCTTCTGGATACAAATGTTCTGGAAGATGTTGCAATGTATGTACAAAGTGCATAAAGGATCTTGCATGAGAAAAGTCGCAGAAGATGTATTAAATAAGTAAATGGGCAACGCGGAAGGAAATAGTTATAAAAATAATACTACTTCCTGTATCATAGTGATGTGACGATAATATTCTTTTTCGGAACATTCATAAGAAGAAATATAATTGTATGTAATAGGTATATAACCTGGAAATTCAAAGGCAAAATTAGTATTTTAAAATAACGTTCATTTTATCTCTCGAGTCTACAATATTTGTGGGAAATTCTGTGATAGTATAAATGATTTTTTTTCCTTTTTTATTTTGGTCATAGACCTGTAGCGTCGAATTTTTTTTAGCTCGTTATTTATTGCTACTTTCAGGAAGTCTGGTTAAACCAACTCTTTAATCTCACACGCTCTACCCAGTCTTTTTAACTTCCATATACTTTGGTAGTAGTATAGGAGAAAAATTGTCAGTGAACGTTTGACTGAGACAATATTCATAGACAAAAATTGTACGCATAGCCAGAAAATATTCAACTCAGAAATTTCGTTGACAAACTGCTGAGAAAACCATATTTTTTTATATTTTTCTACTCTGAGAAAAGTTTAAATGAAGGCGAACCACCAACGAACCAACAGGATACCTCAGAAGTCTGGGGAATTCCATTAATTCTTTATTCTACTCTAAGCCAATATTGACTACACCTGATGCGCCATAATATTGCGCAGCATGAAGGGCTGGCCAGCCATAATGGTCTCCGCGTGTGGAATCTTTTAACTATACTCCGTCGATGTCCCTCTGCCTGAGAGAGGATAAAGTAGAATAAAATAAAATAAGCAACAAATAACAAAATCATTTTCTTAATCGTTACCAAGGTAACAATGTTTACAACAAAACGAAAAATAATAATTAGGTTTACTAATCTAGATTTACCTTATAATACTTTTTAATTTATTAAGATTTATCTGGATCAGGTACGTTGTTCAAATATTGGTTATTGACTGCGCCAAACATGATTAAGTCGTAATACAATTTGACACCAGAATATATTTGAAGAGATATATTTTTAGTCGCATCACTATTGTGCGAGTGCTTTTTAGGATTCCGTAATACGAGTATGTATAGGAAAAGGGAAAACTCTACTGATTTCTTACATTCTAGTGTGCTCTCCCGATAAATCTAGTTTCAGGATACTGGTTGCAAATTGTTTTACCATGTTCTTTTAAAGTAGTAATATGTGATTCGTGGAGACGGAATAGACATCTGCAGGAGCGTTTCAGATGTCTCAATGTCAACTGCTAGGCACATTTTATATTTGGTTCACAAATTAAAGATACTTATTGTCATATTTTTGTTCATCCCCACATGCAGAGAACTTATTAAGTCTAATTTCTGTCAGTATCGATATAGGTAATTGCAATTTCGTGTATTTACTATATCGATGGTTAACAGGCAATACCTCTTAACCCACAAAAAATCAAAAAATGAGTTAAGTATGCAGAAGTGTGTAAAATCCCATGTTTCATCTACCTGCAAAACCTCATAAACCTCAGTTTCATTATAATGGATCAAATAAAAAAAAACAATACCTCCTAACACAACTCTTTCGAAAGTTTAGAACAACATCTCATAACCCACGTAAAATCGTGGTTAGGTGGAAATGTTTAAAAAATACATCTCTATTATTGCGAGCAATAACATGCATCCCACAGTCTAGTTATTAAGGGAGAAAATTTTCTCTTATCCATAAACAATTTTAGCGGGCAACATCACGCAAGCCACAGAAAGTGTATTCCCGCGCTTTCATTTCTATACACTTCGCGCATACATTGTTGTTTCAAAAAGGTTTACAATAGTTATTCGAAGTTATTTTTAGAGTTTTGGTGAATTTATAAGTTCTTTTGGTGATCATCGGAAATGTAAGTAATATTTTAACGAGTATGTAGAATAAAATTTTATAAATATCCAATTATTATCCCGTAATTAATGGTTTGATAGTCTTATTGAATTTTGTGCCAAAAATAAAATGGTTATAGCAAACACATGGTTCCAGCACCACTTTAGACATCGTTATACGTGGAAATCTCCCGGAGACAGATTCCGGTCGCAGATTGACTACATTTTAACGCGGCAACGGTATAGAAACCAAATTAAAGGTTGCAGGAGCTATGCAGGCCCGGGCATAGATAGCGACCATAATATGGCTGTGGCGGAAACCATACTGAAATTCAAAAGGCTCGAGAAGAGAACCACAAAAAGATGGGACTTAAAGCTTTTAAAAACAAAAGAAGTAAAAGAGAAATACGACGAAAAAACTAAGGTTTGCGATTTTGAGAGCAATGAAAGTGTAAACAGAGTATGGGAGAAAATCAAAGAGAAAATTACCACAGCGGCAGACGAGGTAATAGAGAAAAGAAAGCCGCAAGCTAGGAAAGAATGGATTACGGTCGATATATTAGAAATGATTGAAGAAAGAAGGAGGCTAAAGAACTCGAGAACAGAAGAAGGAAAAAAGGAATATAAAATCTTGAGAAACAAAATCAACAGGGAGTCCAAATTGAGAAAGGAATACTATCTGCAAGAAAAATGCAGGAATATCAACAGAAATATAAAACAAAGGAAATTTGAAACTGCATATTCTGAAGTCAAGAATTTTTTCAATGATAAGACACATCCACGATGTGCTATCCAATATCAAAACGGCAAACTACTGTTTGAGGATGAATTGATTGTTAAAAGGTGGAAAGAATACCTAGAACAACTTTACAAAGGAAAGAACATACTTGAGGAAAGTAAAGCACTGGAAACAGAATATGACAAAGAAAATAATGGAGATGACATCTTAAGAAGTGAGTTTGATAATGCCTTACCAAAATTGAAAGACGGCAAAGCACCAGGTATTGACCTAATTCCACCAGAGCTGCTTAAATGCGCAGGAAGCGGCATGCTTGACACTTTGTATAAGCTTGTCAGCAAAATATATAACACAGGAGAGATACCTGAGGACTTTGCCAAATGTCTGATACGAGCACTACCTAAGAAAACAGGCACGACAAAGTGCGAACAACACAGAACATTAAGCATGATATCACACGCTTCTAAGATACTCACCAACATTATAATGAAAAGGGCGGAAAGTAAAATCAACGAAACACTTTCAGAAGATCAATTTGGATTCCGCAAAGAGACAGGTACAAGAGATGCAATTCTGAGTCTAAGACTTGTTCTTGAAAAGAGAAAAACAGTAAATAGAAACACGTATGTAGCATTCATCGACCTAGAAAAAGCATTCGATAAAGTAGAATGGGAACAACTTTTTAAGACTCTAAACCAGATAGGAATGAGCTATAAGGACAGAAGAGCAATCTGGAGCCTATACAAGAATGAAATGGCTGTAATTAAAAGCGGAGAGAGCTGCGCAGAAGCGAGGGTAGAACAAGGTGTGAGACAGGGATGCTCAATGTCACCAGCACTCTTTAACTGCTATATACAGCGAGCTATTGATGAACTCAGAGAAGAAATGAAGAACTGGACAGGAGTAAAAATAAATGGGAAAAAAGTCGACATGATTAGATATGCTGACGACATAGCACTGCTCGCAGACTCCGAGATGGAGCTGAACGAAGCCTTAGGGAAAATGGAAAGTATACTGTTGTCAAAGTACAACATGAAAATAAATAAAGATAAAACAAAATGTATGGTCGTTGGAAGGGAGGAAGCGACTGCGAACATTGCCATAAATGGAGTGAGCATCAAACAAGTAAGAGAATTCGTGTACTTGGGCAGCAGAATAAACCAGGACGGACGCTCCAAATCAGAAATTGTGAGCAGAATAAACCAGGCACGAATTGCCTTTAACAAAAAATCCAAAATATTAGAATCCCCTAATATTGATCTAAGCGTGAGGAAGAATCTCACTAAAGCCTTTGTGTGGAGCATTTTGTTATATGGGTGCGAGACGTGGACCATCAGCAAGAGGGAAAGCAGACGGTTAGCGGCATTTGAAATGTGGTGCTATAGACGCATGCTGAAGATTCATTGGTCGGAACACATCGAAAACGAAGAAGTGTTAACCAGGGTTGGCGAAAAAAGGCAACTCCTCAAAAGAATCTGCCAACAACGAGCTAATTGGATTGGCCACAACATCAGGCACCCAGGACTGCTCATCGCAATCGCAGAGGGCAGGACCGAAGGCACAAATGGTAGAGGTCGACCGATAGACGCCTATATGGACCAACTGAAGAGGGACATGAGCTGTGGCTCATATATGGAGTTGAAGAGACTAGCTGAGAATAGGGAGGAGTGGAGAAATAAGTCAAAACTTGTTGCAGACCAATCCAATGGATTGTAACTCATTATATAATTAATGGCAGAGATATGTTATAGGAAATTTATTATATTTATATTTTATATTAATTTATCCATGTGTTACTGACATTAGGATGATAAATTATAATCCAAGCGGGTCAATTGGAGTCAAATTAGGGTACGACAACGATACGAATTTTATGGATCTTCCTCAGAGGCCGAAATCTAGAGTTTGCGTTGAATGGCCTCAACTATATGATAGCAAACTTAAAATAAACTACACCAAGTGGACACATTTACAGGAGTTGAAATTCGCTTTACCGGCTGATGTTCATCACTTTTACGATAATCTTCCTTATGAATAATAATAAAAAAAATAAAAAATGAAAATTGTTTCATTAAACAACCCCAAAATCTTTTATAAATTTGCAGTATCCAGCTCTAATTTGAGTCAAAATGTGGCTTATGAGGTATTGTCTTCTAATGTAGTTTATACAATATATGAACTTTAGAAGGCAACATCTCATAAACCACATTTTAATTGAAACTAGAGGTGATTACTCTATTTTTTTTACAAAATATCATGCAAAGTATTAAAATTAAACAAATACTGCAAAATCACCAATATTGATTCAATATTGCAAATTTAAAACAGTTTTTTTGCTCTCCTGTAAAATTTGGTCAATGTGGGTTAGGAGGTATTGCCTGTTAACCATCGATATGTTGGTATATTTCATGTCATAAAATAAAAGTTTTCTACTTCTACTACACAACCACAGTATATCTCACAAAAGGGGTAGCCAGCGGACTAACTGCATTAAAAAAATATAGATTTTTTTCTTCGTGTCAATAAAAAAAACATCCAGGATGGGTTGTACACCTCATTGCAAAATTGTAGGTTTTACGAACATTTTTATCTTTCATGTTCTCCAATGACACCGAAAGTATCGCTTAAGCCAGCCTAGATCCAAGTCGTAAGTGGTGGGACACCTTTTTCATCTTTTTCGATTGAATTTTGAACGGTGTTATATTGTGTATAATATGGTCGTACAATCAAGATGATCGGACTGGTATTACCTTTACTTCCATTAGCATGGAGAGGATGATTTGCACGTATTAACTTATATACAATTAGTCTGTTGGCTACTCTATATGTGGGAAATTCCATGATGAAATTAATGTAAAAAAATCCATTTTATTTATTTTTCTGTGAAGACAATCCTGTGCTTTTCAGACAAATACGGTTAGGGAAATGTTGAGAGAAAGATGCAATGTACCATTCAACAAACGAAATAGATACTATTATTATTAGGTACTACGCAAAACTCTCTCAGCACCTATCTGAAGATGGGTGCAATCTGCAACCGAAACTTCAAAGAGCACCACTTCATACATATAAATACAGAACCCTTGTATTGCAGAAAATTGGGAACTTGCAACTACGAGATTTTAATTAGTGTGTAATGTTTATTTAATAAAGCTATAGACGTCAATGTTTTCTAGCGTCCCTTTTTCAGACGCATTATAATATTATTTTTTTCTTTTTATAGCCAATTTCATATTTTATTTATTTTTTATATTTTTAGACTGGCTTGCTTAACTTATTTTTACGATGATTTTTTTTCAATTCTATGTAAGTACTTATGCATAATTATACGGGTATATATTTTATTCATTTGTATAAAACTTTTTTCGATTTTGGTTTCAGTATTATTACGAGTATTGTTGTTATTATTTGATTGGTTAGGTAGTAATTTGCTTTGTTTATTTATTTTTTGTGTAGACATTAAGGTTGACTGGAGAAGTCCGCCTTTTGGTCTAAATTTGTTAACTCTCATGTTGTGTTATTTTATAATTATGTTTTGGCCAACAAAGATTCATTTATTGGTTAGAAAAAATCGTGTGTGCGAGAAGTTCGGTATTTTGTACGGAGAGTTTTGTGTAAAACTTTCCAAGTTCAATTTCATTGCAGTGAATTATTATCAATTTGGTGATGATTGTCTCAGTAAAAACGGATTTCAAACTCAATAAATTCTTGTCTTTCGTTATTGAATAGAACTTGCCTTGATTTTGATTGTTAATAAATGCAAACAATAAGAAATTTTCATAATTTTATATTGTATGCATAAAATATTTCACTCCACTCAGATACACGACATAGTAGAAATAAAAAGAGTGCCTACTCCGTAGATCTCGTAGCTGTATAACTAGTATGTAGTTATTCGCTCATAGTGAAATAGAATATTGTAATGTGCATATATGGCCAACTCTATTTCGGTCTTTACCGTACCATTTTGTCCGAAATCAAAAATAGATCAATTATATTTATACCTATTTCGTGGAGTTTCTGGCAAAAAGAAGAAGCTGGCAAGGGCAGGTGTCGAACCTGTGTGTTGAAAGGCTTGGTTTGGAGTGGCTAGAGGTCCTGGAAGCAGCGGTGGACAGGGATCTCTGGAGGAGGTACCTAGGCGCAATGGGTCCCCGACCCAACTAGGATATAAGGGGAAGAAGATGTATGTATGTTTGAATCCGGCAAAAAAATGGTATACCATACTTTTTCGCAAGTTTTCGAGTGTTTTGTAAAAAGCAGATGTTCGAAAAAATAAAGACATTTTACATATTAATTTCACTGGTGAGGATTGCCACCCATCTATAATGTTTAATTTTTTGTCTACATGGAGAGGGCAGCTTGCATGTTTATTATACGCAGTATATACCATCAAAATATAATAGATAGTATCTATACCTATCTTTAAAGTTTTCAAATTTCCTGTAAAAGACAGGTATCCGAAAAACATCCCGTATGTTTTATTACTTGTAATATTTTGGATTCAACAATGAGTTATGCAAGCCATTATAAATGTTTTTTATTGGCATGAAGAAAAAGGATAACTTGCATGTTTATTACATGCAGTTAGTTCGCTGGCTGATTTAGTTTTGAAAAATGACGTAATGGTGTGAATTTATGTAGGCAGTGAAGACAAAGTACCGGAAAAATTAATGCTTGTAAATCGCTTTCACTTTTTTCACACTTGCACAAGTCCTAGTGTAAGTTGGTAAATTTCCTTTAAAAAAATGATTGAAGTCAAGCAGTTGAATTTATTTATTTTTTATCTTACCATTATTTTGATTTAATTTTTTTTTCAAATAATAAGAGCTTGAAGTTCCTAGAATTAATTAAGTCACCGAAAGCAATTTTTATTTTCGGATTCGAGTCAACGTTACTAATTGTAAGCCGAATAGAGTCTATATCGCAATCGTAGGCATCAAGAACATAGATGACACTAGTTGGCAATGGTCCCATTTGGCTCCCTGGTTCACATGCATACTTTGCTCTGGTCCCATATACCACCTACATACTTCTTCTATCTACAGTGACAGTTTTACTCTACTCTCCATGTATCTACTTACTATATACCTACTAACTTGATAATGTACTAAACATTTCTTGTTCATACTGCAATACTTTTCCAAATTATATGCCTAGTTAAGTGACAATTTACTCATAAACGCACATAAGTTCTTTCATAACTTTATTCCTGGCTAAAATTATGCCTAGGTACATTATAAATATCAAATGTTTCTGGCGCATATACTGACCAATACAATAAAAAAAAATGTTTTATGAGTGAGTTTTGCATTAATTAGAAATTACAAATTGTTAGCCATGGAGCACCCGGTCTCCCACTCTTTTCCGTAAGTTTTCGAGTGTCCTATAAAAGGTAGGTGATCGAAAAAAATAAAGGCATTGACATCTCAACTTTAGCGATGAGGTTTGCCACACATCATTAATGTCTTATTTTAGTGTTGGCACAGAGAAGACAGTTTGCATGTTTCTTACATGCGGCTGGTCTGCTGGCTACCCCACTTGTGGGATATGCCGTGATGGTATAGATAGATATGAACAAAATGTTTTATTAGTTGAGGGTTTTCATTTAATAAGGGTTGGTTAAGAACATTAAAAGAAGAAAAGTGGCCGGTGCTAGAGTAAACGGTGCACTTCTATCTATTGTTAGCAATAACAATGTGTCAAACATGGCAAAAGTGCTGGTGCACGATACCATTCTGGTATGTATGTAGGCAAAACTTAGTCACAGGGAGTTGAAGAAGGACGAGAGTGGAATTAATGCTAGGGAAATGCGATCACTGAAAAGAATGGGTGGTAAAACGTTGCAAGATAGAGTAAAGAATGAGGATATCTGGAATATGCGGATGAAGAGGAGTGTTGTGGATAGAATTCGTGTTGTTGCGATGGTTTGGACATGTGCAGAGAAAACACGATGAAAGGATGACGTTGAAGGTGTTTTTATCTAAAAAGGTGGATGTGAGAAAGAGCTACGAGGCTTGACCTCGCGGCTAAAATTCTCAAAAAACGGCCGCAAGTTAAGTTAGAGAATTTGACATGCATGTGTGATAAACACCGGTGAATGCAGAGGAAACGAAAGAAAATAAGTTCTCTTTGCTTGCCCCACCTGAGAGACGGCGTGAGGGTATAGATAGAGAGATAGTTTTAGACGTGTTTATTTAGCCAAGTCTAAGTATGCATATTCTGATACCATATACCTACTAAATTTGTGAGTAGGTATGGTTGCTAATATTTTAGTAATAAATTCTATCATGTACCTATCAAACGTCCGCTGTCCAAGTCTTGTATAAATTTTTTAGACAGCTTAGATTTATTTTTGGCGGGTAATAATACGAGTATAATTGCATATGTATGTATATTTTTCTATCACTTTTATTTAGCACACACATTTAAGAATTTATAATGGCAGTCGGTGTGGCACGGAGGGAACGATCTTGCCTTTAAGTCACGAGGTTGCGAGATCGATTCCCGGCCAGGGCGAAAGAAGAATATGACCTTTTTCAAATTGTCTTGGGTCTGAGTGTAACATGAGTAGGTATATGTTCAGTGCATTGTATATTTTATGTGTATCTTCGTGTTAGTACCCTTAATAAAAGTTTTGAAGGTGTACTCGTATAAAAAAAAAATATAAAATGATTTAACATTGTAAAAGGCGAAAGCCGTTTATTACTTGAATAAATAAATACAAGATTAATATCTGAGTTTGGGACTAGCTCGATCTGTGCGAATTACGTTTCCATGTCACATGTTATGCTATAGGTATGTTTTATTAAAATTATATTTCTTTGGCTGAATGTATTGAAAATTTGTTCGGAAGGAAATAGCTTGGTGCATAAAAAGAAGACAATTAGTGTTGAGTACAATGAACAGGAAACCATGTATGAGGAATTGTGCGGATGTGATGGAAGTGAAAAGCTTGTGCAAAGATAGTAGAATGTGGCACTCGATCCTTTCTGCCTGCCCCGTGAGGGAAGCGGTGTAATAGTATGTATTTAAGTATGTACATGTGTGTTTTGGTGTGAATGTACTTATGTTTGGTGCATGGGCCCTCAACTCAAATAGGACAAGGGACAGAAAATGTGTATTACAGATATCCATTACTTGAGCATTTGCCGATCCTTTGGTAGAATTAACAAAAAGAGACGCGCATAATATGCATAATACTACATTATAGTCAGCAAAAGCAACGTTTCTATATGAGAAATTGTGTATGATTGTAGAAAAGTGAATGAAGTATGTAAGGATGTATGTAGGTATGCGCTGGGTGCTGGGTGCGCTCCTCTCTAACTTCCCTATAAGAGATGAGGCACAAGTGGACAAATATATTTATAGTATTGGTAGGTAATGTAGGTATACAAGTACATAGGTAGTACGATTCCATAATTTCATAAACTGTAGGTATACAAGTACATAGGTAGTACGATTCCATAATTTCATAAACTGTAGGTATACAAGTACATAGGTAGTACGATTCCATAATTTCATAAACTGTAGGTATACAAGTACATAGGTAGTACGATTCCATAATTTCATAAACTGAAACAAGCGTTTCGTTCCACAATAGATTAAACGACGCGAGAGAGACGTCTTTTGACTTCGTATGTTATTATCAATCATGTAAAGCAGGGGTCTCCAGACTTTGAAGCCTTAAGCCATAATGATTACTTCAGTATGTTCCAAGGGCCAAAACAGCTTATGTTTTCTGCTTAAGTTAAGTTTTCTGCGTCATCATTTCTGTCGTTCCTTTTTACCTTGCAAGTAGGTACCTATGTAAATAAAACCGAGTAATAAATTATCATTCTGTGTTTTCCACTTCAACTTATCACAGCAATAGTAACAACAATAAGACATTGGATGTCGCGGACCGGATTGATGACACTACTCTTTAGCTGTCGCGGGTCAGATTTGGGTTTCAGGCCGTGGTTTGGAGACCTCTGATGTAGAGGGTAATGGCCTATGAAGTCAAAAGACGTCTTTCTCGCGTTTTTCAATCTACACCTACAGTAAAACGAAACGTTTATTTGGATGTATCCAATAAGGTACAAATTTATATTATAGTTGTAAACATGCATCGTAATAACATTTATGAGGTAATTTTCAGTTAACACGTTAATAAAACGTGATATTACGTGTTTAAAATTTCAAATTAAAAATTGTCGTACTCTGGTTAGGTACAGAACAAGGAAATGTAGAATAATAATTTCAGGCAATTTCGTTGCTTCTGTAACAATAATAATAATAAATTTTACATAGATAATGGCATCAGTAATCGTAAGCGATTAGCATCTTAATACTGTAACATCAATTTACATAAAGCAGGTATAACAGTAGATACATAGTGGTAATCCCAAATGTTTTGGGTAAACCTATTACCTACCCTTCAAGAAGAGATGAAAGTCCTTTTACATGTCACGAGAAATACTTTGCGTTGAAACAAGTAATATTGTAGATGTATTTACTAGTGAATATTACCTAAGATTATTGTATTTTTCCCCCATGTTCACGAGGTCGAGACTTTACCTCTAGGTTACCGACGAACTCAACTATATATTTGACTGATTGGAACTGTATTTTTACCCTGATCGCTCGTAAACGAGTGGATGGGCTTTAAATGTAATAAAAAAAAATATTAATATGAAACACTGTTAACTTTTTACTTTTGACTTAAACTCGAGTAAATACTATAGTCAAAGAAAATATTTAAATTAAATCAAACACTGTTTAATTCCACTATGAGATACATAGTGGAATTAAACAGTGTTTGATTTAATTTAAATATTATCTTTTATAATGTATTTCCACAAAGTTACACTCGAAAATATAGAATACTATAGTCAAGTTAGCTTGACATTTTCAAAAGAATAATAAAAATAGACACAATTACAACTATTATAAACTGTTTTTTTTTTCAAAATTTACGTGCCATTGAAGAAAGATCCACCACACAACCGGATACCTCAGGAGTCTTTAACTCCTACTTATCCGCACATTCAAACCAAAATTATCCTCACGGGCGGGCCATTAGGGAGACCTTGAAGGGCCGGCCGGCCAAAACCGCCGTCGTAGGAATCTTTTATATTACTTCTCTCTTCAATGTCCCCTCTGGGCGGTAATAATGTTTATTGAGTTATTATACAATATATAAGTAAAAAAAGAAAGAAAAATAAACAAAATTTACGTGCCAGCGTAAACTTGTTAATTTTAGACTAAGGTAGACAGCGAGCAAGATCACCTTCTGATTTTATCTCTGTGAGTTTGTTTAGCTTTGGCACGCTGAAGAGTTTTCATCTTAGAAGTTCTGAAAAAGTCGGTACATTGATAGACTTGAACGTAGTTTATTTTTGTAGTATAAGGAATGATTAGATGGACAAATCGGTCATGCTTAACGAAATAATAAAGATTGTCCGAAAACTGTAAAAAAGAGAACAGCAAAGTTACTTACAACTTGCAGGAACCGAGGAGGTACCTATCTACAAGTTTAAAATACGAGAGGGTCACTCTCGATGCGCTCACATTATAGAATTGAAAATTAACAGTCAAAATCATCCCATCAGGGATTAGGCAATAGGTATTATGTGTCTTAAAATATTTTTTATGTCATTTATAGTTGAATCTATCTATCTATACCCTCACGCCATGTCCCAGGAGGGGTAGGCAGAGAGAACGGAACGCCATATAGATCTATCCTTACAAACTTCTTTCGCTTCGTCCACATTCATCCAGTTTCTCATACATGCACGCCGATTTCTTTTACTCAACACGCGACCGACCTTGATTGGATGGGAGCCGGATAATTTACCGACAACAATTTGCCGACGGACAATTCACCGACAACAATTCACCGAGAGGACAAATTACCGAGAGGATAATTCACCGACAGGATAATTTATCGACGTACATTTCACCGACAGACAATTTGCCGACAAATACAAAACAATATAATCACGTTTTGTAATGTTGTATTTTATTGTTTATGTATTTGTGTAACAAAATATTTAAACACCCACTACAAGAAACAATCTGTCTTTTTTAAAAAAAGAACTTCCGACCACGCCAGAATTATATTATTCGCATTTGTCGGCAAATTGTCTGTCGGTGAAATGTACGTCGATGAATTATCCTGTCGGTGAATTATCCTCTCGGTAATTTGTCCTCTCGGTGAATTGTTGTCGGTGAATGGATTTAATCCACGTGATCAAGCCGTTGAATAACTAAATAAAAGAATCTCATCTGATTAGTATACCTATCTACTTATTCATTTTTCTGACATTCTCTAATCGCTGAGGATCGTGATCGTCATTCGTGTACGTATAAATGACATTTATCCAGCGACTCGATTTCTGTAACTCCTCATTCAAGATTCCTCCTGTCGCCTCCTTTATACAATCAAATAATATCATAGAAAGTCAAATTAATATCTTGTTTATTTTGTGTTAGGTATTTTATTACTAAGTTTGTTTCTCTGAGATGGACATTGAACGAGTGCATCTCTGATGAAGAATAATTTGTACACCGAAGGTGATATTAAGAAACAGATAAATGATAATTCAAAAACTTCTGTTATATCCGGGTGTCCTTCCGGGTGGCGTCTTGAGTTACTCTTTCAGGCATTAGTGGGCAGGTATTTTCAAGTAAAGAAGATAAGGAACATTTCCTTAACAACACGAAATACATAATGTCAAACGAAATGGAAAAGGAAAAGAGGACTTTATTAATTTTAAGGACTTTTCAACTTAAGCAAAAGACTTCCTGCCGAGCAAAAGGTTCCGCTTCCTTATCAAACTGAATAATAAATATATACCTAAAACGAAGTCTGCTCGGATAATAAATTATTTAGCCGGATAACTGCCAAATCGGATAATCGGTATTTATTAACGGTTAGTCCAATATTATCTTAGAGTGATTCAATCCATACTGCTTTTTCTGGAGCACAGGCCAGAAACCATCTCCCACATCTATCCGGAGCGTCTTTGCGTCTATTGAGTCGCTTATTCTTAATAACACTCATGTCCTTATCATAAGAATAGCGCGTTGAGAAACAAGTCGTTGGAAACCTTGCCAAATTTCATTGGGTATTCTCAAAATATGATCCAGCCAGAACATCGTCTTTTAAAAGGAGCTATATGCTACAATAAAGTAAATGAGGAGTTTTCAAGTTGGTGGCGTTATTTCGTATAGAAACCTGAGCAATGTCATAGGTCATAGTGTCTTCTCTTAGATAGGTAGATACTTATTTAGACACATGAAGTCACCGGCAAAAATAGGTGTCTCACATTAATTTATCTATAAATTTTCGAGGGTCCTTTGACAGATAAGTATTTGTAAAACATAACGAATAGCTCATTAAACATTCTCAATTCAGCAATGAGGTATGCCACCCATTCTGTTTTTTTTATTGGCACAAATATGACAACTTGAGTGTTTAAATGCGGTTAGATTACTGACAACTTCACACAAGCAGGAGTTGCCGTGACAGCAAAGAGAAATAGACCTGGCCAGTAGCCTGGATCCATCCGAGCCATCTCAGATTCGATTCATTCCGCTACCAATCTACTTTAACATCACAACACAGGAATATTGTTTGCTGGAAGGGTGATTGGATTTGGGTTTGGTTCAAAACCAGATTCATCTATTTAAAAATATATTGAACTGTTCGGATTTCAATACATTTCGGCCGTTCCTTACACCCCTACAATTTTTTTCATCCCTTGTGGATTTTTAAAAAGAAAACTTTTTCGTACGAAATTAATCCTTCACAAGTTTCTTGTCTTAGTATATAAACTCTGTCATTGTAAATTCTTTTTGATATATTTAATAAAAATAATAAAATACAAAGAGTACTTACCTACCAACAAATAATTATTTTTACACATTTTTTTACACAGTGGAATTACTTTCTTTTTTTAATTTTTCTAACATCTTAATACTCTCGCATCTTTTAATCAGTAAAGAACATGTGTTCCACTCTTTTTTGCAAGTTTTCCAGTGTCCTGCAAAAGGCAGGTGTTCTTAAAACCTCACGTTTAAGACAAAAACGTAATGTATTCAGTTCTGCGATGAGGTTTGTCTCCCATCCTGAATATCTCCTTTCTTTATTGGCACGGAGAAGACAATCCACTTGTTTATTATTTGCAGTTAGTCCGCTCCTCCGCTTGTGGGATGTACCGTGATGATGTAGTTAATGTAGTGAATCGATAATGAAAATAAAAACAAACAGTTTTTGTACTATTTTGTTTTTTGTCGAGAAGAACGTTTTTCGTCTTTCAAGGAAATTATTGATATGCAATGTTCATTAAAGACTCAATCAAAAACAATGTAGTTGAAGAAAACTTTTGTTTTTCATTTTATTACGGAATTTTACCAACTACTTAAATACCTACACGGTGAATTTAATTAATTACTTTCATTGATCTTTTATTTATTTTGTAGTTTTGTGGAGCACCCGGCAAAGAATTGGTCTCCTTCTCTTTTCTGTAAGCCTTTGAGTGTCCTGTAAATGGCAAATGTTTGAAAAAACTTTACATCTTAAATTCAGCGATGAGATTTGCCACCCATCCATTAATAGGCCACATGCAGATTTTTTTTTTATTACATAAAATTGTAAATTAGTATGAAAGAAACACAACCACAATATATTTTTATTTTTCTTGCACTAATTTCTTAGATATTAGCTTTTAAAAATTGGATTTTCTCGAAATGATCAAAAACAATATGGCGGCGCTGTGACGTCACGGAGTCCCATGTGTGTATGAGATTATAATCTGTGGTTGCGAAAGTTACTATGATTCACGGGACTCCGTGACGTCATCAGCTGTTTAGAGTGTTTTGCCAAACGTCAAAAATTTTGGGTTTTATTTTTGGAAATTCTCCATAATTTAGATAACATTAGGTGAGACAGGGTATAATGCCACTCCCCAATGCCACTCCCCACTCTTCTACTGCAATCCCTGCACCCACCCCTCTCCCCCCTCTTTGACTACCTTCAGTTTTTGTAGGTGACATTTTTATTGTTTCAGTATTCTTGAGAATGCCCATTGAAGTGGGCGAAAACGTTAGAGTTTGAATAAATGTGGTGAAAATTATAACAGTGTTTTGATTGTCTTATAATGCCCATGTTCTATTGAGTGTGTTGAACCTTAAATTGTTATATTATGCTGATAACATTTCTATTGTTTTTAATTATTTAAGATTTTACTGTATTATTATTTCTTATTTTGTATTGAGGATTGCAAAATGTTTTATGTTTATTATATATGTATTGTAAAAGGCAAATGCCGTATATTGATTGAAATAAATAAATAAATAAATATTGAATATGAATTTTCACAGTGTGAACACAAACACCCTTCAACAATTGACATATTTGTGTTTTCCGACCTCAAATTTACTGAATTCGATCATTTTTATTTAAATCCCCCACGACTGCAAGTGGCCCATTTTTTGTTGGCATGAAGATGACGGTTTACATGTTTGTTATGTGCAGCTGGTCTTTTCTGATTTAACCTGGAATAAAAAATTGTTTTGTGAGTATAGTTTTCACTTAATTAGGATTAACTTCAGACATGTTAACTATGTAGACAGGAATAAATATGCACTTTTCGTGAGCACCTATGTATCTATCCGGCTAAAAGAATATATTTTGTGTAATTTTTACATGTCTATGAATGTGTCAGATAAAAAAAAATGTATACCAACATTTTACTTTGTGTTCATATCACTTCTATTCAATTTTTGTAGTAGCATATAAAATTGTCACGACATAAGTCGTATATAAATACCAACATTTTGCTTTTCTGCGGTGTATTTCTCGGCTAGGCATAAAACAAAAGCAACGTTATTTTTTGATACATGCAAACAATACAATAAATAATTTGAGCTCGTTCGTAAATACGTATGTAATTATGTCCTCTATTTACGCTATCATTAATAGTACCCGTTAAAAATTTGTTTATGGTTGGTAAAATTATCCGTTACTTTTCAGAAATGTGTTTTTGAGAAAATATTCTTTAACAAAACCGAGAAGTTTGCGAAACATTAAACATTCCTAAACCATAAAAATAGGTAGGTACTTATATATTAATTGATTCCACGGTGGCCCACTGTCTATGTTTTAAGAAAGTCACTTAGAGTGTTTTAAGAATATTATTTCCACAGTGACTCACTGTCTGTGTTTTAAGATAAATACTTCCACAGTGCAAACTCTCTTTGGTACAAAACAGGAAAGGTGTCCCGATTCTTACGAATATGTTAAGGCTGGTTTAAGTGCATTTTACCTAAGATACTTTCACAAATACCACCAATTCCTGCTTCAAACTGTGTTCGACATCTGTTGAGCCCACATATCAACTAGCATGCCTGTTGAATGATGTTCTATCTTCACTCACGCAGATTTGAAAATACCTATCCGGTAAAATGCGAACACCGCGTTTGACATTAATTATAATCGTTAAATTTTTATTGAAAATTGTGACATTTAAGCTGAGTGTAAAGCTAGTATGATTCTAATGTTATTTTCTTTTGTTTTTTTTGATAATATTTGGATGTCAGCCAATTTGATGTAGTTGTTGTCAAGTAAAGACTTGATCTGAATTTGAATTCACGGTGTTCTGAGCTTGATTCCTGGTGGGGTCATGGAATTATTTATTAGAAATATATTGTAATATCACATTGTGTCCAAATACAGTTTCGTTTAAATGACATCGATTTCAAGTATTTTTTTTTTAATTTCCAACACAGATATGTTCGTTGGTGACATAATTTAATACAGGATAATCTATCTACATTATGTTCTGAATTATTTGACACAATTGGATGTCCGAGCTTCTGTATGCTGTTTCCATTGAACTACAATAGATGTTGTCTTTCCAATTGAAAACACAGGAAATTGTATGAAATCGTATCAAAACTTTGATTTCTATAGTAGAAAATATTGAGTTGAACTATGACTATGACTTGAAATTTTTGGTCATGTGATAAGCATGACACAGAGGAATTGAGAATGTAACCTAGGTATAATAGAGTACTCTTAACCAAGCCTTGAGACGATCCATAAGCGTTGAAACTCTGTGTCATACACTCCTTAAGGAAGTTCACATATGTATGTGTATCATATAAACATACCTACCTAGTTAATACCTATTCAAATAGGTTGACTATCGGTGAGTGTGATCAATTTGAATGGTTATTCTGGAGTTATTCAAAATATGTTTGACATCTACATTTCTAGTAAGTAAAAAATCCAGTTCCCGACATCCAATTGTGTCAAAAAATTCATAATATAAATAAATACATAAATATACTTATTGAATAATTTTCGTGGAGCACACGGCAAAGAATTGGTCTCCCACTCTTTCCTGTAAGTTTTCAAGTGTCCTGTATATGGCAGGTATTCGAAAAATAAAGACATTTTATTTATTTATTCCTTACAATACATTGGTTTCAAACAATTAGATACATAATAGGTGTACACTGTACAATAATTTATGTTAGATACAATCAACATACAGAGGGCGAGTTTATCGCAAAGGTGCGATTTCTTCTAACTAACATTTTACATCTTGAATTCAGCATTGAGGTTTGCCACCCATCCTGAATGTCATTTTCATTTCTTGTCACAGAGAAGACGGCTTGCATGTTTATTACATGCAGCTGGTCTGCTGGCTACCCCGCTTGTGGAATAAGTAGTAGTAGTTGTATACTCACATTATATTTTCTTTTGCATAATATACGAAAATTTTTCCATAAATTATAAATTTGGAATTTTGTCATGGGATAATGTTCGCACGTGTATTTCTCTAAAGTTTTTAATTTGTACAATCCAAATTTTAATGAAATATATCTTGGTCTTTCTTTTAAATAATTACCTACATACTTTTTCAAGATATTACATTTTCAAATAATATTGAATAGATTTTAAACACGGTTTTATAGGAAGGAATAACACTGTTAGCCCGAGGTGTAGGTAAAAAACATGTCAGACAGATAGGTAGGTATTCAAAAGAGTTCAATTTCTTTTCATTTTATTTTATAATCAGAGGAAATGCTTGAGACAATGTTTTGATGTATATTTTTTTCTGTTTTTGAAGTGATAAACAAAAGCACTATGTGGAGTCCCTGGTTAAGAATAGGTCTCTCATTCTTTTTTGTATGTTTTCGAGTGTTCTGAAAAAGACAGTTGTTCGAAGAACCTCAGGTGCCTATGAGAATATAATTAACATCTACAATTGAGCGATGAAGCGAGTAACCCGTCTTGAATATATTTTTTTTATTGGCACGAAGAGAACAATTCACATGTTTATTACAATCAGTTAGCCCGTTGGCTATCCTACTTGTGCGATGCGCCGTGATGGTATAATTTCATTTTTCGGCTCCCCACCCGTTGTGGAGTGATTTCAGGTGATGGTATAATATAATGTAAACATAAGTACTATTTTATGGATACCTACACTTATTAACATGAAAGCATATACCATAAATGGGGTAGCTAGCAGACTCATAAATATCGAGGTTGAGTGTGACATGCCAATACAAAATAATAAATTCAGTATGCGTTTGAACTTTTATGGTCTGCATACAATAGTATTATGGTATAAAATAAACCTCAGATACCATTTCTCCTAATACCAGCAACACTGCTGTTTGGAGAAAAGTATTTAATAAAAGTCTATTTGTGATTTAAGTCAGTGCAATGTATTGTAATAATGTATCCATATTTGTAAATGAATAAAATTATTATTATTATTATTAAAAAACTCATAATAATAATAATAATAATAATAAAGACAATTTATATTTGGCGCCGTTTAATGATCCGTGACCATCTCAAGGGCGCCATGACTTTTCTTGAAAAGCAGTGTTTTCAGCTTACTCCTGAACGTTGCAGTGGGCTGGTTCTTTCTTAAATCCGCTGGTAATCGGTTCCAGGCAGTTGGCCCCGCAACGCTAAAGCTCCTCTCTGCGAATTTGGAAGTGTTTGCCCTGTTGGGCTCCACAAGTTTGTTTACAGCGGTGGAAGCTGATCGCAGTGGTCGCCTCAGAGTTTCGTCGAGGGGACATAGCTCAGCGAGGCATAGAGGTGCTGTGCCGTTCAAGGCTTTGTGGACCGTGAGGCACAGCTTGAACTCTACTCTCTCTGGGACTCTAAGCCAGTGTAGCTCCTTAAGCAGTGGTGTGATGTGGCAGCGCTTGTTCTCTCTATAGATGGTCCTGGCAGCAGCATTAAAGGCCATTTGGAGACGATTCAGAAGGATCTGGGGCAGTCCTGTACATATGATGTTACAATAGTCTAGACGGGAGACGACGAAGGCGGCGACTAGACTCTTAACCGCGTCTACAGATAAGTGTCTTGATACTAGGTACAGTTGGCGAATATGAAAGAAAGCTGTGCTCACTGTCTTTGACACTTGAGCCTCCATAGAGAGTGCTCCATCCAGTAGGACGCCGAGAACAGATATGGTGCGCGATGGTGTTATATCAGTGCCGGAGACAGAGATCGGTTTGGTGTCTAAGAGATGTTGCCGTCCAGGAGAGGCGACCCACATAAATTCCGTCTTAGTTGGATTCAATTTAAGACGTCTCTGGGCCATTAAGTTCGAGAGTTTTGCCACACACTGGACAGTGGTAGCTACCAAGTTGTCTCTTTGATCCGGGCTACAGAAGCCTACGAGGACACGATCGTCAGCGTATGCATAGTTTCGCAGGCCACACTCTTCCAGCAGGCGATCAATGCATCCTATGTATAATATGAAAAGTACTGGACCCAGAACCGATCCTTGTGGAACTCCTTGAGTTACGATATCTTCATCAGTTGAGCCAGATTCGACTCTTACAGACCACCTTCTATTGGTCAGGTAGGAGCGTAGCCATTCTAAGACGGTGCCGTTAAGATTGTATTCGATCTCCAGACATTGAAGGAGCATTTCATGTTCTACGGTGTCGAAGGCGGCGCTCATGTCAAGGACCGTTACCAGACCGATGTTTCCTGATGCAACGCCCGCAATCAAGTCAGATGTCAGTCTTGTGAGGGCGGATTCGGTGGAGTGGTGTTTTCTGTATGCGAATTGGTGCTTTTGATACAAATCGTTACTCTCAAGGTAGGCTGTAAGCTGGGACGCTATGACTCGCTCAAGCACCTTGGATAGAAATGGAAGATTAGAGATTGGTCGGTAGTTGGTTGCGTCGTCGGCATCAAGTGTTCTTTTTTTGAGTAAAGGAATGACATGCGACACTTTCCAAAGTGACGGCACAGTTCCGCGCGTCAAAGAAAGATTGAATATACGTAAAATTAGTGGCAAGAGGAGGTCAAGATTTTCCTTTAACAATTGTGTGGGTCATCACTGAATTTAAGATATAAAATATATATATGGACAAATTTAAAGAGCCATTAACTCATAACATGACCTCAAGGGCGCCGTATTGTGCGTCTATCACTCGAAGCTCTCAGCAAATAATAATAATCGGACTATTTATATGTGGCGCCGTTTAATGATCCGTGACCATCTCAAGGTCGCCGTGACTTCTCCCGAACAGTAGTGTTTTCAACTAGGTTCTAAACGTGGTTGTGGACTGATTCACCCTCAGATCTGTGGGCAGTCTGTTCCAGACGGATGGCGCGGCGGCTCTGAAGCTCCTTTCTGCAAATTTGGAGGTGTTCGCCATATTGGGTTTCACGAGTTTGTTGACAGCAGAAGAGGCCGAGCGCAGCGGTCGTCTCGGAGTTTCGTCGACGGAACAGAGTTCGGTTAGACATGTGGGTGCCGTGCCGCATAAGGCCTTGTGGACAGTGAGACACAATTTAAACTCCACTCTCTCTGGGACCCTCAGCCAATGTAGATCTTTTAGTAGTGGAGTGATGTGGCAACGCTTGTTCTCTCTGTAGATAGTCCTGGCGGCAGCATTAAAAGCCATCTGGAGGCGATTGAGAAGAGTCTGGGGCAAAAAGGTATATTTTCAAATTCTTTCTGAAGCTCTCTCTATTCGCCTCCTAGGCAGCTTGTTTCAGCATCTGGGACCCGCATAAATAATAAATGTCTTATTATTCATGTTTTATGGATTACTGCTTTTTACAGGATATCTGAAAAGTTATAGAAATGAGGAAGATACTTTTTTTTTATCGAGAAGTCCACGGAATATTAAATTATTAATTTTTTTTTTTTAAAATAAAGTAATTACTAAATGTCGCTGTAGAACATAAGAGAATACATCACACACGTGCATTCTACTTGATATCAAGTGACAATGCACTTTTTCATTATGTCCTCAGTAGATATTTACCTTGCATAAGGTATATATTGGTGTGCGCTGTGTTGGAAGTAAATACCTCTGTCATACTGTAATGAATTCATGTCCCAAGAAGGAAGAGAACATAGATTACTCACTCTGCTATAGATGAAGCACATTGAACTTATAAAAATATTCCTTCCGATTCCGTTACCAGTCAGAAACTCGTCGGCATCCACAAGTAAGTTCTAGAATATTATCAGTTATATCCAAGTAGATTAAAACATAATTTGCCCTATTCTCCATTTAAGAAGCGTTGTTGGGCAAATTAAATCGAATAATTATATAGAATCTGACGAAGAATTTTCGGAGCTGAATAGGTTCATAATTCTTTTATGTAAGATTTTTAATATTTTTGTACCTTAATGGTATTTATTTTATTTTTATTTTTATTTTATTACAATTATTCCAAAACAGGATTATCCAGTGAGCTAATTTCATGTCATAAATGGACAGGTCATCTTAAATAGTATAGATGTCATATTATTTAAGCTATTTTACATACCTGCATCATCATCATCATCGCCCTCAACGCTCCTCTCGGGAGCACAGGGAAGAAACCAGCCTCCTCAATTCAGAGTGTGTGCCAATCGCGTCACCTCTTCCCATGACATTCCCTGCCCTCTGATGTTGTTGTCAAAGGAACGGTGTATTGTGAAAGAGAGAATACCTGCATAGTAATTTACATATAATCATTTACCCATACGATCAATCCATCACGTGACTTTCGTGTGCTTGGACATTATTTTTGTTTTATTTATATATATTTTGTCAAAATTAGTTAAACAGTGATCTAAAACTAAGTGAAATAATGATTTTTTGCATACTTCTTTCGCTTTCTCCAAATTCATACAATTCTAAAACTCAAATCTCTTACTTAACACGCAACCATCCTTGAGAATACACAATAGACCATTAAAGGTCACGTGGTCTTGTCTATGGATTTGCTTTTGCTTGGAAGGCAAACAGTCAAATTGCGCAAATCATCCTTGTAGGATGTTATGCCATAAGAGAAAAAAAAGAAAGTCAGACGACAAAATAATAACAAAAACGACACTGACAGTTTTTTTTATTATTAGGTATTCTTTAGGCGTTCCAACTAATATAGACCATTAAAGGATGACGTCACAGAAAAATCATTGAGGGGCATCAGGCATCCCAACAAAACAGACGATTACGGTGTAATATTAGGTGGAACGCCTAAAGAATACCTAATAATCAAAAAAACTGTCAGTGTCGATTTTGTTATTATTTTGTCGTCTGACTTTCTTTTTTTTCTCTTATGGCATAACATCCTACAAGGATGATTTGCGCAATCTGACTGTTTGCCCCTCAAGCAAAAGCAAATCCATAGACAAGACCACGTGACCTTTAATGGTCTATTGAGTGATTTTGTAATACTGACAGTTGGAAGGATAATACCTACACGACAACGCTCTTCTTTGAAATAATTTACTATCTGAGATAGCATGTGTTATAGTCCTTTATCTCTTTTTCACGCATAGTTAGAACTGCGCAGTTAGAAATAGATACCACCTTTTTGTTTGCTTTGTCTTTGTTTTAGAACAGCGCAGTTAGAAAGAGATACCACATTTTTGTTTATTTTGTTTTTGTTCCGTTGTTGACCTCCAAACATTTTTCTGTGACGTCATCCTTTAATGATCTATATTCACGTAGAAAAGACACGTAGTTCACGACGTTCCCGCTTTCTTTTAGAGGGCCGTATCTATGATTTCCTTTATCTATGGTCACAAAACAAGTTACTGAACGGATATGAAAAATGCCGGGATGGAGTTTGTGACGGAAAATTATTATTTGTCGTACTGGGAGTATGTATGTGTGGAGGTGGTGTCCACAACCAGGTATCATACACACAAAGAGTGGAAAAACAAGTACCTACATACATACACATAGTCTTCTATTTCAAATATTTCTTAGTTTCGGGTGTTTTGAAAAAAGAAAATAAAGTACCTACTTTCGAGGAATATATTTTTGAATCTTCATACTTTTCTGTTTGATGCAACCTAACCTTAAGCTTCTAGGATGAAATTAGTATTACTTAAATAAAATTATATTAAATATGTCTCTTCTCATTTTAATTACAATATAATTATTATACTTTATTTATTTTTCTAGGTTCTAGAGAAGGTGACATTTTATTCAGCTATTTTAATACATGTTAGTAATGATAGTACCATAGGCGTAGTACCCTATACTTTTTGTGTGTGTGCGGGGGGGGGGGAGGAATATTTTAGGACCACATATTTTTATTTTAACAGCTATTCAATACACGCAAGATTTCTAGATTTGTTTAACAATTTTAAAGTCCCCTTTTATTTGGTCCCCTAATTTCTACGGGAGGGGGTAGTTTTTCAATGCCATTTTGCCAAACTATTCCCAAACTTTAATCTAAGTTTACCGACTATTAGTTTTGTACCTGGGGTTATTACCTATCATACTGGTTCTTTGAAACCATCAAAGAAAGAGGGGGAGTAGTTTTCTATTTAGGTATAAATTAAATCTATAACCTAATATAAAAAAAACACAGTACTTTATACAGTGAAGAAATTGAAGTATGTAAGTACTTTTCAGTATTTATTTTGATCAAATCTGTTGTACCTGCAGTACTTTTCTAGATCAAGGAGATAATATTATATAGGTACTATGTATTATAAATATGGGTATTGTTTTATTTTACCAATGTATAGAAAAAGAGAATCAGCATATAAATAATATGTTCAATATATGTATGTATATGTTCATGTCCTCTATAGACGTCGTAATCAGAAAAGATCGGTGTAAAATAATACTGTACATGAAGTCTCAGTCTTCAGATACGTTTTATGCTAAGATCATATATGAAGATTTTTTTAACATAACATAGGTACATAGACAATTCACACAGATCAAGCTAGTGCCAAACTAAGATGAATCTTGTATTATGGGTACGAACGCGACGATACACACAGATGAATCTAAATTTGAAATAAACTCAAATAAGCAATGTTTGTGTCGTGAAGGTTTACAGTAGATGGAATCAAAAATTTTGGCTTTTTCTTAAGAATATACTAAGTATTTGTTTGTTTCCTGAGAGAATTCGGGTAAAAATCTATCTATACTATCAGGACATCTCAGTAGACCAACAACATGAAATAACCATGCAAATCCTCCTCTACGTGCCAGAAAAGAATAAAGGCTAATAATAATGATGAGAGCCATATCTCATCCCTAAATTAAATGTCTTATTTGTGATGTTTTATAGATACCTGCTTTTTCCAGGATATTCAGAAGTTTACATTGAAGGAGACCTATCGTCCACTCGAATAGGTACCGCAGAAGTGTGGGGACTTAATTAATCCGAAATTCTACACTCAAGGAATCTTGTTTATACCGGAGGTTCCATAGTGGGAAGCCTGAAGAGTTTATCAGCCAATAAAACTTGTAAAAAAGAGTGACAAGTCTATTCTTCACAGAAAAAAGTACATCAGAGTAACTGAGTGAAGCAACACTAGTGAAATAAATATAATGTCAGATCACACGATATTGTTATGGGGGATCTGAACATCATAACTGAATGACTTATGACTCCTAGTTGGACCATCGTCCTCTTAACATACCTATTTTTATTTTATATCTATTTTCATCCCACAAAAATATAAATTTATTTAAATATAAATATATCACCTTCTGTCTTGAATTTTCGTAATAGAATATGCGCCCCACTCATTTCTAGAAGTTTTAGAGTATTCTATAAAAGCATTCTTAAATAATCACAAAGATATTATATAACATCTTCTATTTTCCTTCATCACACTAAAAAACAGGATTTCAAAAATTAAAAAGACGAATTTCTCGATTGAACATGTATACGTATACTTTAAGCCGTATTTATCTACATAAGCGAAAAAAACTGCTTTTCCAGCAGTAAGATTTGACATCTTTTTTTTCTAGTTATTAACATTGTTCCAAATGCATTTTTGTTCTCTCGGAAGAGCCATCTCTTCTGTGAAGGTTGGTGATCATCAGAACCTTATCCACTTTGTTGACTGCAGCCCTGGACAGTGACGTGATTTTTTTTCTGAACCATTGTCTTGAATTGTGCAGTCTCGCATAATAAACAGGTCGATTTTGTACTATCAAGCCAAGAATTTTAATTATCTCAACCACAAGAGAATACTGGCTTGAGTTAAGAATATATCCTTGAATAAAGATTATCATTTAATTTTAATTTCTTTTTAATTTCTTCAATGAAGATTGTTTTCATGAATTGAGAATTTTGATTCTTCTACGACGATATGTCATCTTATAGTAAAAAATAATTTCTTGTTTTGAGATTTTTTTATTTAAAATTTTCTGAGATCAAGAAAATAATTCTATTTTACGTCATATACATAGTTTTAGTTTCTAAACTCAAGACAATTGTTTTGACTGAAGACGTTTCTTTCATTCTATGCAAGAGGTTCTTCTCAGTCCTGGTCCTCTTCCTCATTATATTTCTTTCTGAATTATAGCTCTTATTACGTGAAAAAAATATTGCATTTTCCATGTTTTTAGACTGTTGAGCAACTCCAGATGCTTTTTCACCCGTTGAAGAACATTCTCATTGCGAACTATGTCTCTCCAAGTTATTTAAAGTATTTTTCTATATATCCAGGGTTCAAATAATTGTTGTAGGTATTCTCATTTCTGTAAAATTGGTCAATGTCCAGGCTTCCATATACCATATCACAACACTAAAAACACAATATAACAACAGACAATACGCATTTTGAGAACCAGAGAAAACGTAAAAAGAAGTTTTTTTTGACTCCTATTTGATCAGAATGTCTTTGGTTTAAATGAAGACATCTTGACTATGCTCCTATCTCTCATTGACCATACCTATATTACAGGTATTTATATGATTTTACTTATTCTAGTCTTGTACCGTTTACAGTAATATTCAACTAAACATTTGGCGTTTTACTGAGAGTTATTACTTAAGTTTTCTCTTCATTGAGGATTAATCCATATTGGCGACTAGTGTAATAAAATAAAATAATTACGATTTTTACACCATCACGGCATATCCCACAAGTGGGGTAGCCAGCAGACCAGCTGCATATAAGGAACATGCAAGTTGTCCTCTTCGTGCCAATATAAAATCAAGAAAATCAGGATGGTTGCCAAACCTCATCGCTGAATTAAAGATGTAAAATGTCTTAATATAATTCAAAGATGACTAAAATTATACCTTATAAACTTCATTTTTTTTTTTGTGAAGACCGTAAAATAATAACTATCAACAGATTTTTTTGTGAACGTTTCATGAAATTGGGTTAATTGGAAGAAATCTATATTCGAAATCTGTATTGTATTGTTTAATTGTATAATTGTATTCCTTGTAAAATGCACAGTAAAAATTAAATAAAAATAAATTGATGCAAAAATTTAATATTCGTATCAAATTTAGTTGATACATAAAAAAATGTAATGCGAGTCAAACTTTTTTATACATTATTGTTTTGTGAATATGTTTTCTCATTTAGTCTGGGTAAATTTCAAACATGGCTAGTTTTTAATTAAATTATAATATAAATAAATTATTTTTTTAAAGTAATATTATTGTAATAATTTCAATTCTTTGACATAAACAATAATATGTTAAATCAATATATATATATATATATGAATATGGTGGAAGTTATTTTAGTAAAATATAGGAAAGGTACCCCCGCGAGGCTTTTGTTTTGAGGTTATTTTTATTATTGTTATTATATATATTTTTATTTGTAAGTCCCTTTGAAGTCGTTCCAATTATTGTCCCGCACGTTCTAAACCTCAATAAACCTATTTCACTTTTATAATATTACACCAGTTTAAATACCCGGCTTTGTCAGGGTTTAAGAAAATTGAAAGAGACCACCGACCGCTGAGATTTCGCAGATGTCTGGAGACTTTTTATCTGAAAATATATTTAAATAAAATATTATCTTCTTCTTATGCTCTATGGAATTCTCTCAAATTACCTCTTACTCAAGTCACCGCTTCCCACAGCATGTTCGTTCAATGAAACATTATTTTCCATTATGCAAAATGAAATTTGTTGTTTAATATTGATAGAGTCCTTTTTTCTGTAAGTTTTCAAATGCATTGGAAGAAACAAGTGTTTACAAAATATTTAATATTAAATACATAAAATCTTCATTAAAGCAATAAGGAAGCCACGAAATCTTAATGTATATTTCTGTAACACAGATAGTACAATCTGTATATTCATTAAAAGTAATTTTTCTACTAACTAACCTCACTTGTGGGGAATGCTATAATGAAATTGATTGATAAGATTTGATGCTGTTAAAAGAGAAACGTCATGATCGTGGTTAGATGGAAGAAATCACATGATAGTGATAATCTCAACACTGCATAATCGTCCTAGTAATTTAAACTTTATATTATTTTGTTAACACTGTTATAAAATAATAGTGTGCTTAAAAAATAAACGGTCCACAGTGAAAAAGTATTATTGATAAAGTTGAGATTTATTATCGGGTTAGTTGGAAGACATCGCATTCTAGCGATTGAACTGATATTTTTATGATACTTTGTAATAATTTGAAATATTGTAACCAATGTACCGTGAAGAACAAAATAAATAATAAATAAATAAATAATTTTTCTTAAAGTAATAAATGTAATGTAGAAATGTAAGATGGTACCTATTTCTGTTCTAAAATAGATAGTTAGTTTGTGTGTCCGTGTCTGTACGTTACACTTCGAAGTATTCAAGATGTATGTACTTTCTGCATAATAATAAATTATGTAAACTCACAACTGGACTACTGCACGTTACAGGTAAAGTTTGTCAAAGGTAATTCCCAAGAGAATCTGAACATAAATATTAAAGTCCGTCTGTGAATATGAACTTGTGTTCGTTTGATTGTATATCCTTAAATTCGCAATCCTTCTACATGACTGTGAGTCTTGGCACCTAACCAAGACTCGGAAGCGGAAGATATATTATGTACTAAGTATTATGTATCAATGTTATTTTTACAACTAACCATTTTATGAGATAAATTTAATAGATTAAATTATAAGTATTAGAAAAGACTACGCCCGTTTATTTGGTAGTGCCCTGGATGGTTTTTAATCCCGCAACCCATACTTTTCACGAGGAGTGCTTTACCCAATTCATTGTGGTTTGTGAGAATAAATTTCGAAACATTCTTATCATCAAATATATTATTGATGATGTGAAGACAATTCTAAAAAATGTCTGATATTTTACCCAAAATGACCTAAAATACTTCATATTATTTATTTCGACATTTTGAGTAGGTACTAACCAACATTTATAACGATAACATAAATTTATCAACTTAAGTAAAGATTTGTAGAACAATAATATAAAGATTGCATTCGCCTTATTTTCACCGTGATCTGGATAATCCAACTTTTTATCTAATTGGATAATCGGGTTACAAATCATTTTTCCATGTTCACAGTTTGGTTTAAAAAGAAAACGATAGAAATAGTGTTATCTGCCGTGTTTTTTCTCGATTTGATAATTATTTCCTGATTGAATTAGAGTTTAAAACTAGTTTAAAAATACTTCTCTATGCATATATAAGTAGATATTTCGCCATGGTACATTTGAATATGGACATACAAAATAAGCGGTGCATAAATGATACTATGGCACGAATGTTCTTGACTAGGTCATTCTTTGATATTGGTTCCCTCAATGATCGATATCAGCTATTAGTTGATCATGATTCATGAATTATGCTGGTCTTCGCTGCGCTTATTACGTTATGTTTATCAATTCACTTTATTATGTATGGTTGTTGGTTTTTAGTTCTGTCTATTTTTGTGTTCATTTATTCAATTCCCTGTCTTGAGAGGGAATGGAATAAATGAACACTCACCCACTATGAGCAATTTCATACCAAATAAGGTAACATATTTCCACTTTTCCCAAAATTTTGATGTATGTAAACATGTTATAGAAAAGAGATCATAGGAGGATAAGTGATGCATATAGGGAGACCCTAAAAAAATGGACTGAAGACCATTGTCTAAGTGATGGAATATTTCGGTTTGTGTTGCTTGAAGCAAAAAAGAATGGAAATCTATTTAAAATACCCATATTCAGCAGTTGAGCCATAGAAGCTAGCAGTTAGCTAGTAAGATATATATAGAATTTTCATGGAAATGAGAAGGAACAACCAACCGATATGGGGCTTTCTGGGGGTGTAGAATGATTCCCATTTGCTGTGGCGCCCGATGAGTTAGATTACCTGTTCTGAAATGATTCTTCAGGTTTTCACGGTCTTATCATGTTGTCTGGTTGTCAGGACCTCCGTGTAGTTGTTGCTATTATCTCGAACATTCTGCAGATTTGTTGTTGACATCTTCAGGAGTTTGAAGTTAAGTGGATGACTTAAGGATAGCTAATGACAAATCGATATTGTGACAATCTTTACACTGCATAATATATCATCACATTTCTTGATTTTATTATGTGACTGATGATGTGCAAAAATAATGAAATAAATAAATAAATAAATAAATGTCACTGTAGGTATAAAGAATAGGTCAGGTCTGAATGCCGGATCCGTAAAAGAAGTATTTTCAGTTTAAAAATATAACACAAACGAACAGACATACTATAAATTTAATTTTAGTAAGTTTTCATCCAGGTAACAACCGCACGTCAAAGAAAAATAAAAACAACGAAAAAATTATCCTTTCATTTTCATATTATGGTTTCGTATCGAGGGATTTCTTTTTTATTTTGCTTATGGGACATTTTTATATTAGTATACGTACATATGTAGATAATATTATAATCCATATGGAAGTCTTTCTTCATGTAATAAGGGTGCAATGGATATTCCATAATTATCCGGATATTTATGTATTTATTTATTTATTCATTCTTTACTGTACATTGATTACAAACAATTACATAAAAGGTAATCATTCAAGTTAGATACAATCAATTTGCAGAGGGCGAGTTTATCGCAAAGGCGCGATCTCTTCCAACTAACACATTTATTAACAAAATAAAAGGGCAAAATAGCCTTTATAGTACAATAATAGTAAGAGTTTGTCAGTAGCCTGGAGGTAGAGCCTCGGCCTCATGCATAAGAGGTAAGTAGTTCAATGTCAGGTGCCGGCAAACACTCCTTAACGACAAAAGTTTTAACTTACTGTGAATGGTGTACTAGGTTTAGGTTGTATTTTGGTTTATTACGAAAACCCAGATATATCTACAACAAAACATGTCCCCCCTAAAGTACATGGCAAAAAATAGGTCTCCCATTTTCTACAAGTTTTCGAAAGTCTTATAAAAGGTAAGCGGTCGTAAAACATCCCTATAAGACATTAAACATCTTGAATGGGTGACAAAACTCATCGCTGAATTTGAGATGTAAAATGTCATTATTTTTTGAACTATTTTTGAACCTTTTGTACTATACTATACTATACTATACTATACTATACCCTCACGCCGTGTCCCAAGTGGGGTAGGCAGAAAGAACGGTACGCCAAACAGATCTATCTTTACACACTTCCATCGCTTCCTCCACATTCATACAGTTTCTCATACACGCACGTCGGTTGCTCTTACTCAACACGCGGCCGTCCTTGAGAATTTGATCCACGTGATCAAGCCACGTGGTTTTCGGACGCCCGCGTTTCCTCACACCCTTTCTTTCAGACAAGTTAGTATATCCTCTTTGTCATTACAATACACAATACACCTTTTACAATACACTTAAAAACTTACGAAAAAGGGTGGGAGGCCAATTCTTTGCCGGTTGCTCCACGGAATGAACTGTAAACGCTGTGTAAGCAATGATAATATTTTCCGAAAATCCGGTTATCCAGTTTCGGATGTCGTTGGATATCCGGTATCCGTAGTAACCAATATACATTTGATCACTAGTCTAAAGTATGTCAGGAAGAGTATTATTTTTATTCCATATTCCATACATATTAAACCTTTCTGAAGTATTTTTGTATAGATAAGGATCAACCTACATTATATTATTGTATATAGATTAAAAATGCAAAGGAAAAATTGATAATTTGACCAAACAGATGAGTGTTGCAAGGCTTGAGAGACATCGATAGTTTTTATTTTATTGAAGGGGTACTTTTATGGTTATATCGGGTGTACATAATATAGGATGTGAAATACTTCAGTTTAAGTAGGAAAGAGATCATCAGAATCTTAATGTTATGGAGTGAAACAGCACAATTTACGCGGCGGCAGAATTGCCATCCACACTTCTCAGCATTATACAACCAGATAAGTCTCCATATGATCAGTCATGGTCACACAAAAACTTAACAATCTAATGCCGGGAAAAAATCACCTATACAAATATACAGGATATCAAAGGATTAGGCTCAAAACGCGGGTTCAAAATACCAGCATTGTGCCTGAAATATCTGTGTTCAAAAACTTTTTTACAATATTACAAGTGTTTATTATAATAGATTTTTTAATTTTAATGTACAAATTAACCGCTAAATCTAATTTTTGTAAATTATTTATTAAAGATTTCGGAGTTACCCCTGTAGCTGACATGACTAAAGGTATTATATAAACGGACCTAGAATGCCAAATATTTTTTATTTCTCCTGCTAGTTCTATATATTTACGTATTTTTTCTGCGACGGTTGTTTGTATATTATGTTGTTTACGTATTTTTTTATTATGTTTGATTTAGGAACATGTTTTCTTTCTAGAAAATTAGTATCTACGTTTCTAGAAAATTAGTATCTACGTTTCTAGAAAATTAGTATCTACGTTTCTAGAAAATTAGTATCTACGTTTCTAGAAAATTAGTATCTACGTTTCTAGAAAATTAGTATCTACGTTTCTAGAAAATTAGTATCTACGTTTCTAGAAAATTATAAGGTATCTACTTTGTTGTTAGTCTATACCAGTGGTGGCCAAACCGTGGCATATGCGCCAAACGTGGCGCATTTAACAATCGCAAGTGGCGCATTTCTGACTTTTGTAGACTGGTGATTTAATAAACGTGTCTTTTGAGATGACGTAAATTAATTCATTGAATTCCGTGATTGAGGTATTTTCATTTTCTTCCCACAAGCGAAGCAGTTCCAATTTATATCTCTATTTTACAACCCCAAACGTGAAGGTAAAAAAAGTTCGAGTTGAATGGCGAATCTGACTTTGTCTGTGAAAAAATTGGCGCATGGTATACAAAATGCTAGCCACCACTGGTCTATGCCATTTAGGTCATTTTAGTAATTTCTATTAGGAATTTCCTGGAGAGACCACATCACAAACGAAGAAGTTCTTCAAAGAATCGAAGGAGGAAGGCACCTGCTCAAGATTTTGTCAGAAAGGCGTGCAAGGTGGATCGGCCATGTAATACGACAAGAAGGCCTCTTGCATGCCGTAATGGAGGGTATGACCGAGGGGACAAACTCTAGGGGACGCCCACGCCGAGAGTACCTGGAGGACCTGCTGGTGGACATGCGCTGCTCATCATATGCAGAATTCAAAAGAACCGCACAAGACAGGGAGGAGTGGAGGAGAAGAATTAAAGAGATAATTGCTGCAAACCAATCCCAGGATTGAAACCAGAGAGAGAGAGAGAGAGTAAAGTGAGATTATAAGTAGTAGGTATAACTTCATTATGTACTTTTTATTAGAAATATTAATTTGTTCGTTCATCGCACACTGTACAGAAATATAAAGATTTATTTGTGGATTAATTATTAATTATTTAGAATAGTTGGAAGAAATCGCGTCTCTGTTTATTTATTGCATGATTGTATTTGATTAAATGTATTTTTGTGTAAATTTGCTTGCAATCAATGTACAGTACCTAATAAATAAATCTGGATAGAAAATACCTACTCCTTCAGATTGGACCATAGTCCAGTGAGGCAATTTTATTACTTCATTTCCATATTTCTTGAAAATGTAGGTTTATCATGTGAATTAAGATAAATGATTGGCATTAAATTTTGTTTGTCATTGAAACCCGTGGAGTAATTATTTTAAAAATGTCACCCTGCACTGGTTAACACAACAACTTTTGACCAAGGCGATCTCGCAGGAAAAAAATCATTAACAAAAGTGACATCATCAAAAAGAAACAACAGAATCAAAGGAGAGTCTCTATCCTGGCGATAAAGTATTTTATAGTTTGAATGTGTTAATAGGGGTTAGAGAAAAAATGACCAAACAATTCTCATGACTACACAGTACATAGTACTTACACACACCACATAGACACAATTCTACTCTGACTTTGTGGGGTAGGTGTATGTATATTTGGGGATAGCTGGGTACGGTTACCATATTTTCTATCAATACACCAACTAGATATGTAGATATTGTATTGGGTATATTGTAGTTGGTACCTCACTCATAGTATAAAAACAATAAATCGTGTATGGATTATGGATTGGCGGTTACCCATCGTGTGTCCATTTGTTATAAGACTAAATGGTCATCCGATATGGCGTTTCATGCCGTGATGTTTGAAATGTACCACCCTGTACGTTTCACCCTAAGACGATTTATATTAACACAGATTTGGTTCAATCGCAAGGTATGAATTATTAGCAGGGCAGAGGAGAGAAAATTAGGTGTTCCTATGCTTACGAATCGGCTAAGGCAGGCTTGAACGCTTTATACCATGGCAATTTTCACCAATTCCACCGACCTCTCTTATGCTTCTCTCATATTAATCTTTTTCAGAGTGGGTGGTTGTACTAATAGCGATTTCATCCAGCCATTGACTGTAGATTTCAGTTATGTTTTTGAAACGCTTTCTAACATTTGAGCATAGATGGCGCTTTTTGTGTATTGAAAATATCATCTTTAAAATCCTTCTGTTGTTTAAACATTTTGTCAGTAGGTAATTCAAATTATATTTTATGAATTTTGACACAATTGGATGTCGGGTACTGGATTTACTTACTAAGAAGTGCAGAATATGTTAACCATCTTAACCATGCCTAGAGTCGATTCATAAGCGTCGTAACTCCGTGTCATGTACCTACTCAAGAGGTTCACATATGAAGGGTACACGGCAAAAACAGGCTCATTGACAAATTATCATTTTACAGGAGAGTAAAATATAAAGTTTGAGACAATCATCATGATTTCAATGTGATTAACAAAGAAATGAGACAGTTTTTTACATTTTACTTATACCATTCTGAAGAACTCGTTGAGGGAAATAAAACTGGATTTAAATCACGAAAACGAAAAAAAATCATGTACAACATAGGTACCTACATAGTTAATACCTATTCAGATTGGTTGACTATCGGTGAGTAGAATTAACTTGAATAATTAATCTAGAATGGTTTAAAATCAAAAATATGATTAAAATCTACACTTCTTAGTATGTAAATCCAGTACCAAATATCCAATTGTGTCAAAAATTAGTAAAATATAATTTAATATATTTAAATCAGAAAATTGTAAGACGGTGAATTCAACTTGGCATTCATTTCAACCGCTTCAAAATAGCCATAATATTCATGTGATATTTGGTTTATAACAGAAATAATAGCCAAAGGATAAAATACTTTTATAGTGACAGACTCAATTTTGTCAATTTACTGTGTAGATTTGTGTTTTTTTCATAGTTAAACCTATACATTTTATATTTTACCAATACATTGTTATTACTATTATTTTATTCGTCGTTACGTTTAAACCCTATCGAAAAAACATAAATTTCAACATTGCCAATGCGGTATAAGTAATCACAGGCAAAATGATTTACGACTGAATTTAAGTCAGTGACTGTAACTTATTTTAGCTAGAGATATTATCATGTTTAAGATGTGAATGTTTTCGTATCTTTTTTTTATTTGATATGGGTTAGATACTTGAGTATTTGATCAATTACGAATGAAACTGTAACATTTACATTTTATAAATATAAGAAGTAAATTAATTATTAATAAATATTATTAAAACAAAAATAAAAAAATAATAATAATACTGATTCATTTTAAACTGAAATAGAATTAAGTAACTTTTCTGAAGTCTTAGAGCGTTCTGGGGGGCTAAAAAGGCCACTTTATATGAATCATAATAGGATCATAATTATTAGGAATTGTAAAACGATTTAACAGCAACATTTCATCAAATATGAATTGTAGATGAATTGCTCAATGTGGCCATTTTAAGCCCCCTGATGAACAATTAATGAGTTAAAGTTGATATTTTTCAACCGACGGTTCTTGGTGGAAGTTCATGTTGAATTAATTATAAATAAAACACTTAGTATATCCACTGTAACTTTTAATGGGACGCGAGTCGGCTTTCAAGAGCTTTCGCTCTCATCATCAGGCTTTATTTTATGAGAGCAGAAGCTCTTGAAAGCCGGCTCGCGTCCAATAAAACTCACAGTGGATATACTACGAAGTGTTTTTTTAAAAAAAAGATATAACTGGGTTTTGTTATAAACCCAAATACAACCTTATACACCTTTCACACTAAAGCTTGTGCCGTGAAAGGGGAAGTTTTAATTATAATTAATTAATGAGTTAATGTGCAACAAGTGCAGGTGAGCTCACATGTGGAAGATTTTGTGAAAGTTTTACCCATAGAAATTTTAAAATTAATGTCGCGGAGCATCCTGCTAAGAAAATGTCTCCCCTTCTTTCCGTAAATTTTTGAATGTCCTGTAAAAATCTTAGTTAGGTATATACAATATTTGTTAACATATGTGTGTATTCTGTAATTGCTATACCTAATTGTTTTATTCTATATTATTGTAAAAACCTGTAGAAATGCCTATAAAGGAAAACAAAAAAAAAAAGAAAGGTAGGTGTTCGGAAAAAAAGTTTCATTTTAAATTCAGCGATAAGGTATCCATCAAAAATGTCTTAATGTTATTAGCACAGAGAGGACAACTAGCATGTTTGATACATGCATGCTGACAACCCGACTTGTGGAATATGTAGGTAATGATGGTATTTTGTATTTTTTATTTCGCAAAAAGACAGTTACAACATAATTAATAATATACAGACATTAAAGAACCAGCAAAGTTTGCAAACTATTTAACAAAACAAACATTTAGTTTAGTTGACAGTACAGCGATATTGAATTCACAAAAAAAAAAACTTAAAGCCCATTAAATTGGCTATCATTTAAACGATCAGCATAATATTGTTTTTAAGTTTTGTTGAGCAGAAAAATGAATTCTGTCGACAAATATATCATTTTGATATGCTACTTATGCCCAGTGATAAAATTATATTTGTATTGCAAATAATAATTATGATACTGTAAAACTCTAAATTTAATCGACCAGCAAAATTATTATTTGACCAGCATAATGATTATTTGTGCAGCAAAATAAATAAATGAGCAGCAAACTGTGAGCTAATATTAATTAAACTTGTGAAAGCTAAATTTTTAATCTTGTTCAAATAATAAATCTTTGTATGTAGCATCTTTTTATGTGATTTTATATGTAGCATCTAGAATCGATTCTAGCGTTTTTCGACATTTCAGTTAGATATTTCGTTAATATAGCAAAGCGGAAACTGGCATTATTTTCGTAGTCATCATTAATTTGGTAAGAAAATCACAAAAACTTCATGTGGATCCGAAGGTAAATCGGTGAGTGAAAAATATTGTTTATCTAATATTTTCTGCCGGTCAAATAATAATTCTGCTGCTCAAATAACAATTCTGCTGGTCAATTAATTATTTTGTTGTGCGATTATTTATTAAGCTTTTAAAATTTGTTAATTTGTTAGTTTGTTTGTAAAACAAGTTTTGCGATTATTTTTTATTTATTGCCGATGAAAACATTGTTTGCCGCGCAAATGACTTAAATGCTGATTTTTTCTTGCCGAACGAATGGATTAATAGCCGATCAAATAATTAGTTCCCCATTAAATTAACCATCTCCAATCAAGAAGGAAATAAAGTAATACGACTGAAAATAGGAGTAGAGAGAAAAAGCATCAAATGATTAAACCCCTAGAGACCCCGAAGTCGTCAGGGGTCATTTGATAGTTTCATTGAATCGCAGTATAGATGTGTCAAATATGTCGACATTATTCAAAATGAATAGAAATTATTAGGTACATAATAATATGTAGGTACCCGATATAATATGAATGTACACATAGTAGGTAAGTACCTATAGTTAAATATTGGTTAAATGAAGTAGGTACTTAGGTATGCAAAGGCAAACCTTAGAATAAAAAGGTTCAACATAAAATAAAGTTATGTCGAATGTGTTTTCAATCCTTTTGACATAATATTCAAATTTATGTATCCATCGTGTACTTAAACGCATTATTATTATTATGTTGGTATCTATAAAGTGAGGTTTTACGGGTACATAATAAATAGAAAATACATTTATATATATGTACATGTAGTAGTATTTCACTATACAAATACCTAATTGAATTTACCTTATAAATAATTGTGTATTTGCATGTATGTTGATAGATAAATGTTTGAATCCTCGACAAAAAATAAATCTCACCCTTTTGTCCAGGTTTGCGGTTGTCCCGTAGGTAAAAGGTTTGTAAAAAATCGCGGATGAAATATTTAACATTTTAAATAAATAAAATGAAATAAACTTTATAGTACAACTTAATATACCACAAAAGGCCTTCTGTATATACTATATACAATATGAAGGTGAAGGTTTTACTCCATTTCACTGCGTACAGTCGGGCAGAGACTTGGCTCATGCCTTTGCATATATATACAGTATTTATACAATAAGCTGTATATACTATATACAGCTTATTACTAGTAAAAGATGGTTCTCGTGGTTAGATGGAAGAAATCACTTAATAGTGATAATCTCGCCACTGCACATCGTCCTAGTTTTTAAAATTTCATATTATTTTGTTAACACTGTTATGTAATGATGATGTGCAAGAAGAATAAATAAATAAATAAAATGTTGAGATTTTTTCGATTAAAAAATTGAATTTGAAAATGGCATTCTAGCACTTAAGACTAAATGGCTCTCAGGTACAGTATATAGACTGAACTTGGAAAAAATTCAGCATAAGTTACAAAACTCGACATGGTAACGGAATACGAAACGAAGGGTAAATTATCTAGTTATAGGCTTGATATCGGGTATTTGTTGGTTAGTCGTAGTAGGTATGCATGTAGGTAGGTTGATAATATATTTCTCTAGAACAAGAAAGATAATAGTATGTAATAATATTATTATTATTTTGTCACTAGTAGGTATGGATATGGTTGCGTTGCGATGTCGTCGTCCTTCAGCTAGCTATATAGGATTCATGCTACATAAATCAATGAACCAGGCATGATGTTGACACTTCTACTCCTTCTCATCTCTTATAGGTTTATACATAAATACGTACCTAGATTGTTATAAACCAGTATTTGTAATATAAAATATCTATCTATCCACCCTTCCTCCTACAGGACGTTCTAGTTTATTTATTTACACATCCACGGCGTGAGCCTTTTACATGTTATATTATTATTGTTGACCTGTAACTACGACCTGAAGACATGTTAATCGGGCTTAAAAATTAAAATCGTCGGAGTTGAAGCGGAAGCGTATTTATTCACAGAAAGACAATCGATAAAAAAAAAGATTTACATAGATTACAGCTGTATATAATATAAGTGTCACAATTAATGAAACCATAGATAATTCTTAACCCAATGCCCGCGAGCGTATCAACTGTTGATACAGCAACTGTACAACTTTAGTGCGCGTTCGTATCAAATGTTGACACAAGGAATTTACATCTAAATATTATCTATACTATAGGGACTAAGGACACATACTTATAATGAAATTAAAATCAAAACCATACTCTCACTGATATTTGTGGATAAACTCAAATATTATAACGATTAATTAACAAAAACATCGATATTATGAGAGGCCGCAAACTTCAAATTTTCGTTGATATTTCAAATAATGGCGGGCACCACACGTGACAGTTCTGCGCATGCGCGGAACGAAATTCGGTACATAGCCGTGCACTCAAAGAGGACGTATGCGTCGGTACCTTCAGTAGGTATTTGAAACTAAAATTGTAAATCGATGTTTATCTATATGTATTTTTTTTCGTTAAAAAAAAACAGATACATATTTTCAAATCTGTTCAGGCATTTGGAACATCAGATTATAACGGGTTAATATTATTTAAGTATATGTACGTATCTACATAGGTACCTCTTTGTAACATCCGATATTTATTACGTCTCAAATAAAATATGTACTTTCCCAATCAACAGTGAGGTTGTATAATTTGTTAGAAACAGTTTTTTTTGTTTTATAATGTTTTATAAAGGGTTTCCGCAGAAAGTATTTCGCGGCACAACACTGATTTGTTCTATAATGTAGATGTAAAACTGTTCTTGTAACAAAATGAAAATTCTTATTCACTGTGTCGGTGTTTCGGTAGTATAATTCCATAGCGAAATAAATAAAACAAAAATGTTTTATTCTACTATGAAAATACTGTTTTATTCACCACCTATCTGTGTTGTATAACCATCGTCTCAAATATAATGTTTTATAAAACCCGTAGTGTAATTATTCACGCGTCTCTTGTAAAACCATAAATTGTTATTTGGGTATATAATATTGTATTGTACCACTTCAAAGATATCCGATTATATAAATAAAAAAACTATATAGGTACATGGGTGTCGTATAAACTAGAGATGAAACTGATATCCGGCAACTATTTGGTATAACTATTCGATAGGTACTTATCATGAAGAAATAGCAAAAAATCTTGAAATCAAAATTACTAAGGCTATTTTTTATGGTGAAAATAAAACTACCTATACCTATGTACCTAGTAGGTACGTAAAATCTTTTTATGTCTTATTTCAAATTATCAAGAAGTTGATGTTTACTTTTGTTCTAAAAAAATCTAGGTAGGTATATAGTGTTTAATTTTACATAATATGTCTACATAAATAAAATTTTGAATTTTAATAATAAAACTGGGTATAGTTTTTACGGCCATTTATGTTATAAAGAACATTCTGCAATTCACCTAAACTTAACAAATTACGGGAATGGCCGAATATTTAGTATCCGGCCAATCTATTTCATTTCTAGTATAAATAATAATAAAGTACTTAAGTAGGTACTATGGTTATTAAATACACAAACAATAATAAGGTACCTAAGTATTATGTTTACTAAATATGCCCGCGATGTTTATAGGTAATTGAATCAATGCAGGGTCCTGTGACACAATTACTGAGCCATGTCTAGACGCATGGCGGCTGAGGAAGCAGGTACCTTTGTATGGGATATCATTATTTACTGATTTAAGACGTTATTATAAGCTTTAACTATTATATTTGGTACAAAAACAAATAGGAGAACGATGTGAATGATGTTTACATTAAAATTATAATTCTAAACCCAAGTAATTACTATGATTTTATTGTTTTAATTGAACCATCAAAAAGGAACGCGGACGTTTGTGACAGTATTTCTCATTAATTCGCGCCTCCCGGGTTAAGGTACATAGTATTTACATGTTCCAACATGCATTAAAAACGTATCATAATTCTCATTCACAACACAGTTGGAGCAAGACGAGAACAACAATTGGCGAAGAACAAAATATAATAATTGAGAATCAAATCATATCATAAATTATAAAATAAGTCAAGTAAATAAGCAATTAGGACATTAGTTGAATTGGTCTATGAAATAACATACCTATCTATATCTATATACATAATATTATATTATTACAGCTTATCCATCTTAGTGAAGTAGTTATTAGAATAATTGCATGTTATAGACATAATTAGGTAAATCTATTTTGTCTATTACAAGACACTCTTTTCCGTAAGTTTTCAAGTGTCTTGAAAAAGACAAATTTTCGAAAAAAATAAAAAAAATATATAAATTCAGCGATGAGGTTTGCCATTTGAATATCTTAATTTTTTGTCGGCACGGAGGGGACAACTTGCATGTTTATTGCATGCAGCTGGTCTGCTGGCTACCCCACTTGTGGGATATGTCGTGATAGGTTAATAGTAGTAGGTAGTATAGGTTTATCGTTTTATATATACCTAACTACCTACTGTAATATTTGTTTACCTACTTATTCTTTACTGTACATTTGTTACATACAATTCCGTAAAAAGTATACATTCAAATTAAATACAATCAATAGTCAGAAGGCGAGTTTATCGCAAAGGCGCGATCTTTTCCAACTAACCCAAAATATTAGAACACATCAGTTAAAAAGGATCAGGAAAACAAAAATATCCGTGGATTTTTCTACTAAGAATAAGTCTCTCGCTCTTTTCCGTAACGTTCCAAGTGTTGCCAGCCTTCTACAGGTACTCAAAAATTTACAGGAAGAGTGGGAGATATTCTCTCTGCCAGGGTTTGAACGGGTAATTGATTCAAATAACAAAAACAGTAAACACAATAGATAATAATTAATGATATTATCATTTAATTTATTTGCACTCTACCGCAACAACGCCAATCGGATTACGCGTGTACCTATATACACTCATACAAATACTAATTATTCTATAAACTTTATCTGTGTAAGTATCTACTACGAATCATACAAAATTCATTCAATTTCATCCAATTTAATCGTTCGTTCTCGGTCCCAATGATGTATGTAACATGTAGTAGGTACAGCATATCCACCAATCCATAAAATACATTTCTAGGAATCGTGTAATTAATATTATTATGTTCCTGGATGTAAATGAATGTGTGCATGTCCTTTATAGTCTTCTTTGTTTTATTTTATTTTATATATTTGTTTTGTGACTCTCTTGTTCTTCCATGGTTTCCGTTCTAGAATATTAGGGATTCACCCTCTATGGTTTTGCGAGGGCTTGCCATGTGAGGTCAAAAGAGATGTGGTAAGACATTAAAAATATGGGATACCTAATGAAATTAGCTAGGTTATGGAAAAACAGTGAATTCGTGTTGACCAAGACAGAAAATTGTGGAAGAGTTTTGAAAAGGCCTTAAGAAGAGAGATGATGGTTAGCAAAAAGTATTTTTTTTTACAATCCTGAAAAATACAAACAGTTTTAAATAATAATTACTACTGGCATTGCGAATTCAAATCAATAAATAAACCGACCATGTATATTGTCTGAGCATCTGCTCTGCTCTAAGTGATTGTTTCATTGAATTATTTTTTTGACATATTTTTGTGATTTAATTTGATTTCATATATCATCTCAATATTTTGGAGTTTTGTTTTAAAGTTCTTTAAAGTAAATAAATACATAATCAAGTAAAGGTTCCGCAAATTACCAGAGCAATTCAACACGTGTATTAGAAAAGGAAAAAAATACACAATATAGAAATAACGTCTACATCCCTTGAAAAGAATATGTCTCAATCTTATTTCTCTTAAGTTTGAAATGTCTTATAGTATGTAGATATTGATAAAACATAACGTACCTAACTACAAAAATATAGGACATATTATAATAATTTCATTTCCGCTATGAATTAAGATAAGAGGGAGACAGATAGTTTAAATTACATTCACACATTATGTGGTTGTTCTCACAATATCGCCAGGCACCAAAATATCGCCAGCCATTTGAACCGTGTGAACAAAATGACAGCTAGTCTGAAACGATACAAACCAGTAGAAACGATATCGTCTCGAGTTGACCACCTTCCAACATTTTCGGCCGATTGAACGATTCGCGCATGCGCAGATGTACGCGGCGTTCGTATCTATGGTAAAAACTTTATAACCTATAAATTTTATAATGTTTCCCGCTTCGTGACAGCTGTTATCTTTGTTGTTGGTTTGTGGCGTTTGTTTCTTTAATTAAAAGGCGCCTTATAACATCTACTATAACATTTTCGACTAAAAATAAACACTTCGCGATCTCCATCTCGACGCCATTTTGAAAACAGTGTCAAAATCATAGCGCATCTGACAGATCGTTTCTAAATCGGTGGACTGTGTGAACAGGTGTGACGATCAATGGGCGTACGGCGAATTTTGTTTTTTCGCCTGGCGTTATATTTTGAAATTCGCCTGGCGATATTCGCCAAATGTGAACACCCCATTAAACAAACGAAATTATTATTATTATTATTATTCGCTGAGAAGCTCAAGGTTATAAAGCTAGTTTATTTAATAGAACCAAATGTATGTCTTTCAGTGGTTACCGCGGTTGATATATCTACGATCTAATAGATACTACTTCCCACATAATATACCTACCTATTCAATAACGTATTACAATAATATGAGCAGTGATACCAATCGCCTACCCTATCAGGGATGATAAATAATTATTGACAGCATAATCGATATCAAAATTGCTAACTATATATAGCGTTTCGGTACGTTTCTTAAAATGTAAGTACACAATATTTGAATAGCGCATTTATATAACATCTTTGATTTAAGGATGTGGTTAGCAACCTATCCAGAATATCCTAGTTTTCATAGTCATGGGAAGGACGACTTGAATGATTATTTGATATATTAGCTTCACTGTGATGGTAAAATATACAGATCGAGAGAAAACTAAAGCATGAAGAAATTATAGGTTATTACTACTACTACTACTGTACCATCACGGCATATCCCACAAGTGAGGTAGCCAGCAGACCAGCTGCATGTGATAAACATGCAAGTTGTCCTCTCAGTGCCAATATAAAATGAATATATTCAGGAGGGGTGGCAAACCTCATCGCTGAATGTAAGATGTAAAATGACACTCGGAAACTTACAGAGAAGAGTGGGAGACCAATTCTTTACCGGATGCTCCACAGAATCTGAAACACTATATTATAAACACTAAAGTAGGTATCTCAATGAATGCCTATGCAAAGACAAACGTTTTTTTTCTATTATATATTTTTATTATTGAGATGACGTCTTTCGTCTTACAAGGACATTGTCAATCTGATCAGATTATGGAATTCTACTAGGTACCTAAACACCAACACAGTAAAACAGTTAGCATTTATTACTGTTAAATTACCTGTGTCATAAAAAAAAGACATTTAGGATAGGTGGCATAGCTTAAAACTAAAAAGTCAGAACTGAAGTCTTCATAATTATTATATTAAGTGAGTAAACAAACTCGCTGGTCACCTCTCTCGTGTTTAATATTGTGATGTTACAGATATGTAAATCAATAATATTACATTTTGTATCATGCCGGATACTATCTACTAACATAAACATTTCAATATTTAATTGACTAATTAAATTATATTAATACTCAAAAACATACAATTACCGCAATACACTTAGGCCCAATATTTAAATGTCCCTTTAAGATGACAATTATATTGAACTAGTGCCTACTTGATTTGATTAAATTTTATTTTAAATCCAATAAATTTCAATGGAGAGACAAATACTGGGTATCAGCTTGAGAGACAAAATAGGAAATGAAACCATCCGACAAAAAACAGAAGTCGTTGACGTTGATGATAAAGTCACCACACTGAAATGGCAACGGGCTGGTCATGTGGTAAGACTAGAGGATAATAATAATATGACTATTTATATAGCGCCGTACTGTGATAATATCACTTCAAGGGCGCTTTACATTATTTAGGATCAACATCTACGCCATTTTAAAAAAAGGATGGGAGATGAACTTCCAGAATTCTTTAATGGAGACCGTGAGAGGACAAAAGAAGCGTAGGAAGACCCCTTAATGACCCCTGATAAAAATTTCTAGCTGTAATGACTATTACGTACCTATCACTAAAGGGTTACTTTATCTGTAGTTTACATTTTGATGTAAAATACATAGTTGTGAATATTAAAATGTATTGGATGTAAAAGCAAATTAAAATGAATAAAAGCCTAGCTCAAGTTGAGCGTCACCTTAAGGGCGAATTGAAAGATTGGACCTTATATTGTGGTTATGTTTAACATTAATAAAACCCTTTTTACCTAATATATAAATTGTAATTATGAATTTAATATGATGACATGTTTAGGTGGTACCTGCTTGGCAATACTAATTTTACTATTCAATAGTAAAATTAGTATTGCCAAGCAAGTATGAAAAAAATCATTGTAACGTTTACTCTTACCAAGCTATGTGTGAATATAGTTGTAATTTAAAATCAGATTGACAATGCCCTTTTAAAACGAAAGACGTATCTCTTATCTCTAAATAAAAAAAACATTAAGTGGAAAAAACATTTATTTTTTTCATTTCATTATGGAATTCTACTACCGACATATTGAATATGCGGGATGGATGGCGAATCTCGCCACTGAACTAAACGGTGTCTTTTAAACTTTTTGTAAACTTGGTAAACTTTTTCACGAAAATTGAGATGTGTATTTTTTTTTATCTTTTTTATGTCTATGGATTCGTTATTAAATATTATATAACCGAAGGAAATTGTTTCTTTCAAAACACTCACCGTTTGTACAAAACAATTAAAATAAAATGATAATAAAAATAAAATGAAAAAAAACAAAAAAAATAAAATTTGTATTATTGTAAACAATGTACAGTGAAGAATAAAATAAATAAATAAATAAATAAATAATGTGAAAAGAATCCCGCTTTATCTCTTTATGTGTCTTTTAATATTATTCTCTGTAACTCAACCAACCAATAAGAGCTATTTTTATTAATACAAAATGTACAGTTTATTTTTATTCACTAGCAAAATTTATTTTTAAATTGAACAGTTGTAACAATCTTATAATAAACAACTTTGTTTGACTTCAGAAAAGTACGTTTAATACTTGTATACTCGTAATAGTTTTTATCGAATTTCTCCGAATCACAAAAATGTATTGTAGAGGGTTTCGAAACTCAGCGACACAGTGTCTTATACAGAATGTCGAAATATAACGGGATGACAACCTTTTACAGTACACCCGAAATTTACAGAAAAAAATGTAGAGATCTATTCACTGTTTAGGATTCCAACGAGACTTTTAATCAGCCTGAAGACATATAATAATATGCAGTTAATAATCTATAAAGGTTTAAAAGTATTATCTATTTCACATCATTAAGTTTGCAGTGGATCAATTCTGAAAAATAATACAACGAAAATAGGTAAGTAGAAATCTATAGTACACGAGTACATGATATGAAATAGCAAACACGACTACATACTGGGTTATGGAAACATAGCAGCTTTAATGGTGAATTCCAAGCTTAGTATTAGCGAAGGTTTTCAATATCTTATAAAAGCATTCTAAAATCACTGTTATTTTGAATAAAAAACCAAAGGAAAATTGACCGGCCTCGTGAAACAACGTTATCTTATTTGTCTTATATCATCCAGCTTCTGGGTTCGATTCCCGGCTCGGTCGTGAAGTTTTAAATAAAAAAATTCGCATCCTGACTTAGAAAGATATGCAGACTGTCTCAACAAAATTATGAGGCAGTACTGGTTGTCTGGCAGAAATTAAGACAGTAATGAATCAGTTCCGTCGAGCACCTGGCAAAGAATTGGTCTCCCACTCTTTTCCGTATGTTTCGAGTGTCCTGTAAAAGGCAGGAATTCGACAAAATAAAAAAAATTACACCTTAAACACAGAGATAAGGTAAGTCACCCATCCTAAATGTCTTAATTTTTTGTTGGCATGGAGAGGACATCTTGATATGTACACCACTTATTCAGACATGTCGTAAGATGAAAGAAAGACATGGATATATTGAATATGACAGATCCCTACGAGGTGGACATATCGAATTCGGTTTGACACTGGCTCAACAGAGGTGAAAACAATGAGGACTGTTGCATATCGGGGAGACTAGAGAACTATGATCGATTAAGGGCAAAAAGACTGGCAAGTTTAACACTCGGGAAAGCGATGAAGATTTTTTATTCTCCAATTACTCTTCTTATTAGTGATGAAACCATTTTATAGTAGAACAAACTGGATGAAAGTTCACAACTCTCATCATAGAGGAAAGTTAAGATTTTTCACCAGTTGCTCTTTTGAATAACGGTGATCCCATGTACTTATTTATCGTAGAGTTTCCACTATATTTATCCATAGAATATAAACAACTCCTGCATATATGTATAATATGTATATAAGTAGATAAGTGAGGGGTATCTAGTATATAGCTTCTCTTCTAGAATCGCTGTTGTAACATTTATAGTTTTATTCACTCCATGACTGTTTGAACATTTCTCTCCATTAAATGAGACACTCTGAAACTTTCATCTCCCACTTCTTTGGTTTCTCCATCTCTTACTTACCAACACACCCTTTCTATCAGCTCTCTTACTTCTTACTCTCTCTCTTTTTTTGTTGCTCCTTCTTTATTTGCCCTTCCTTCATGAGAAAATATAGGTTTTGTAGATTACTTCTAAAGTGCCCCTTAACTGCTAAACATTTTGTTTATTTGAAAAATGTACTGCAAACTCTTCTTCATAATATATTTTTTTCTATAGTCTTCTTGTTTTTATTTTACATCAAGTTTTTTTACCCGTTTTGACATAACGCCAAGCTGAGAATATAATTCACTCCTTTTTAAGTCACGAAATATTACTTTGTACAAACTTCATTTTCTTTTTTTAAATTTGTTTCTCGAATCGCCTTTTTCTGATATTGTTTGAAGAGTTTTTCTGATGCTAGAAAAAAAAAACTTAGTACAAAGTTTCATATATTCATTTGTATACCTACATAAATATGTATCTACATTGTATTGAAGATGGAACGCCATCAAATCTTCTTGGCATTCGCTTTCTTCACATTAACTGAGTAGTGTGCAAGGAAAGTTTAAGTAAAAATGGCATAAGTAGAAGGGAGATTTTCTTTATTTGTTTATTTTTTAAGTATTTGAGTGTCCAGGCAGATGTTCGAAAAAACAAATACACTTTACATTTTAAATTCAGATATAAGGTTTCCCACCCATTCTGTATGTCATCATTTTTTGTTGGCAAGGAGTGTATACTTACAGTTTGAAAGTTTATTGTATGCAGCTGATCTGCTCGCTATCCCAATTGTGGGATATGCCGTAATGGGATAGTAGTAGGTAGTAGTATTTTGCACTGTACGAGCACATTGGTTACAACATCAAGCATTTCAAAGTATAATAAAATTATCAATAAAATGATTGCGTTATCTTCCAACTAACGCATCTTAAATATTTCTACAAAATCATCTGACTTTCTTTTTTCTCTTTAAGATACTCGCACTTCTCTGAAGTTTAGGATAGTGAATAGTCCTCTCCATTCCGGGTGTTTTTGGGTCAATAATTGAGTCATCTTTTCCCCAATATTCTTAACGCCCAAAGTAGTAATGTGGTTGTACTATAAATAGTGTATTATGAAAAATACTACTACTACTATACCATCACGGCATATCCCACAAGTGGGGTAGCCAGTAGACCAACAGCATGTAAGAAACATGTAAGCTGTCCTCTTCGTACCAATATAAAAACAAGACATTCAGAATGGGTGGCAAACCTCATCGCTGAATTTAAGATGTACAATGCTTAGTTTTTTCGAACACCTGCCTTTTACAGGACACTCGAAAACTTACGGGGAAGAGTGGGAGACCAATTCTTCACCGGGTGCTCCACATGATGAAAAATATCAAGGAAATCCCGTAAATAGAAGAACAATGTATTTTTCGATATTATTTTAAAATGTAAGAATTTATTTTTTGGGTCCACGCTCAAAATAAAAATACCTCAATATTAGTAATTCTACCTGGTGACGCTACTGGCTTTCGCGAAACTTTTTATCATTAAGTATCACAAAAAGTCCTTATCTTTTAAGGACTTGAGTAGGTACTTACTACTTATCTTGTTGTAGAGTAGGTGGATGAGTCCTGAAATTATTCAAAGGAATACACTCGATATAAACTTGGCCACGAGTAACAAATATTGTCTATTTAATTAAAATCCACAGATGTAACGAAATAGAAAATTGGAAAACTTTAATTTAAACCATCTCCGTCATCCATCTAAAGGACATCATCTTTATTATTATTATAAGCATTATATAATCTACTCAAGGTGAAATATTGTTGCCACCTCCATCCACCTTGCCGCTTTTGAGAAATTTATACAAATCTTTAAATGATGGATTTATGAAGCAAGAGTTGCGGGCCGATTTTTTTTTTAATAATTTTGCGGACCTGTACTACGTAATAGAGTCACAATTATTATAGATATCGAAAATAAAAAATATGTGTTCTTATATTATTTTTATTAATATTAAGCTTTGTTTATAATATGTTCGCAAAAATGTGTGAAGCTGATTTAATGCGTTTAAAAATCCACCATTTACATGTTTCCAAAGTATTTAATGTTATCGCCTACCAGTGCGCTGTGAAACAATGAACCTGTCGCTAGTTTCAGAAGTAAATGAAAGATTGCTTCATTGACCATCAGCGTCATTGAGGCGGTCTAAAGACTGTTTAAAAATAATTTCTTTGGTCAGCGGCCATGAAAATCGAATGACTTACATAGTCATATATTATATCTGTCATTTTGTTTATACTTCAGTCTTTCTATCCATGCACTCGACAATAACATTAGAAATGCGTGATGTTCACGTGATCAGATGGGCCGCTCGCAGAATAGATACTGGATAGAAATTGCCCAGTGTGCATAATAAAAATATTGTAATTTTGTAATATTAAAAAAACATACTGTTTTAAGATTATCTTTATTGTAGTGCTCTCAATAATGTCGAGATAACTCGACGAAAACGCTTCAGATTTTTTATATGTGAAAATTTAACAGTGTTTTTTTTCAATATAGGTAATTATTTTATTATAATGTATTTTCTGTGTCAATACACAACCCTTTGGATTATACAAAATTATTGAATTAAAAAAAATATTTATTACAAACTGAAACATGAGGGACCGTTTATCGAAATTTTATGATTATACATAGGTACCTATACAAAAAAATCTTATTTTACTAAATGATTTGATTATTTCATTTTAAATTTTTTGAAGCTTATTTTTGGGCAGACTCAGGTAACTGATTGGAATAAGTGTTATTTAAGTAATGCATGGAACAAAATTTTAGAAAGATAATAAAATTATTGATTAAAACATTTTACATGTCAACGTGACATAATATATATATACTTATAGCAAAACAAAAAACATTATTAATACGATAACATAGAATAATTAATTAAACACCTTAACAAAGTGTCAACACAAAAATAATTATAGCAAAACGAACAAACATTATAAATGTGATAACATAGAATAATTAATAGAACTTAAGTAAAAATAACAAATTTTATAGACTAAATCGGCCCAGTTTTCATATAACATATATTTACTTTCATATAACATATATTTACTTTGTAAGTGCATATATCTTAATTTATAAAAGAAATTTGAGGAATTACTGTATGTCGGAATTTATCACAAAAAGATTTATAAAAAAAATTCAGCTAAATTAAAAAAAGAAACAATTAATCAGAGAGATGAGGAATCGGACGTGTTTCCAACATTTATCACGAATTGGTCGAAAGCATCATCCATCATTCCATCTGACATCCAAAATATTTTTTCTACTTTAATCACGTGTTTTAAACAATTGCTCCAATTTTCCACTTGTCGCATTGCGAATCGCATTCTCGAAAAAAATTTTAACCTCAAGAAGTTTTATTCTTCGCCGAAACCTATTTTTGATTTGCGCCCAAATTACATCTATGGGGTTACACGGCTAGTGTCTAATATTCACTGTCAAATAATAAAAACATATCTATTCGAAAAGAAGTACAAAAAAATATCTCTAATGTACAATATAAATTGAGGTGATTTTTCCGTGTAGCCGCTATTTCATAAAATGTATTTCGTTTAAGCAATGTATTTGAATATGTTGGTAAATATTTTTTTAACGAAAAGTAGAAAGGGTAATTTCAATATATATGGAAAGATAATTTACACAATTGCAATGAAAATACCTTTTATAAGCTTTCAAAAGCAAACTTTTAATTATAGCCGCGTGATCGTTAGTGACTTTATAAAAAGGGTACAGTCATTTAAAAGCTATTTAAAAAATACGGAGTAGAAGAAACGGCCTTTTATTGAAATTTGCCTGGATGTACTAAACGTTCTCAGAATTGTTCACGTGGACAATTGCATCTTCTCGGTGGACGTACTTTAGGGGTTTGTATATTCACATAATAAAAAAAACATTAAAGTATAAAATGTGCATTCATCATTAATTTTTATTTAGTTTTTAATTAAGTAATTATTCTTAATTTTTTTTAGTTAATTACAATTTTTACTAAGAAATTACAAAGACGGTATTTTTTTTTACCAAAGTGCAACAAAATACGCGATTTTTTTTTACTATATCATATCTTCATGCCTTTTCCAAAGTGGGATAAACAGAGAGAACGGAACTCATTAGTTTATTTTTACGCACTTCTTTCGCAACCTCCACATTCATACAGTCTCTCAAATGTGCACGCCGATTTCTCTTAATCCTCTTCTCTTATGCGGTCATCCTTAAGAACTTGTTTGACGTGGTCAAGCCACGTAACTATCGGACGTCCATACTTTCTCACATCCCTTATTTCAAATAAATTCACCATATTGGTCATCATATCATCGTCGATTCGCTCCACATGTCCAAACCATCAAAATTTATTTACACGCATTCTATCCTCAGCACTCCTCTCGTAAGCAATCACTATTCTAATATCCTCATTCCTCGCTCTATCACGCAATATTACATACCATTCTTCATAGCGATCGCATCTCTATTACATTTTTTCCACTTTGGGCACTCTTCAATCACGTCCAAGATTCGCTTACATACTTAAATGACAAGTGTCGGTACTAGAATGGTATTGTGCATCGATTTTTTTTATTGCGGGCCGAAATTATCAAAAACAGCGGGCCAGTTTTATAATACCGATACAAAATTATCTACTAGATTTAACTCACTATTCAGTGATCCATCAAAGCTTTGACATCATCTCTCGGTGGCCGTCCAGTTATATAGAATATAATACCCTTCAGTAAGTACATTATTTTTACTTGCTATGGACTGACAAAATGACAACTTAATACTCGACGGGAGCGGGCCTAAAAAGCATCAAGCAGCTGCTGGTCGATATGGTTTTATTGAAATTCATATACTCAGTCTATATACATTTCATTCTTTGTATATTACTTAACATGAATAGCATTATGCAACGATATTTCAAGCCACACTAATCTTATTAAACTGAAATAATCGATGTTTCAAAACATGACACCTTTTTTTTCTGGAAGTCTTCGAGTATACTGTAAAAGGCAAATGTTCGTAAAACGTCCCGTATTCGACATTTAGCATCTACAATTCAGATGGTATTAGTATCCTGTAAAAGGCAAGTATTCGTAAATCGTCCCGTATTCGACATTTAGCATCTATAATTCAGATGGTATTAGTATCCTGTAAAAGGCAAGTATTCGTAAATCGTCCCGTATTCGACATTTAGCATCTAAAATTCAGATGGTAGTAAATATTGGATATAAAAACCGTGGAGCACCCGGTAAAGAATTGGTCTCCCACTTTTCTGCGTAAGTTTTCGAGTGTCCTGTAAAAGGCAGGTGTTCGAAAAAATTAAGACATTTTACATCTTAAATTCAGCGATGAGGTTTGCCACCCATCCTGAATGTCTTGATTTTATATTGGCACGAAGAGGACAGTTTGCATGTTTCTTACATGCAGCTAATCTGCTGGCTACCACACTTGTGGGATATGCCGTGATGGTATAGTAGTAGTAGTAAATATTCGATACTTTCAAGTGTAACTTTGTGGTAATCCATTTTGAATTATTATTAACTAAAAACACTGTACATACCACTAGAACAATTTTATTTGAAAAAATTAAAACGTTTTCAGTTGTCTAATGCAACCATCTTCAGTAAAGATAACACTTATACTACTTTTTTAAAATAAAATTGTTCTAGTGGTAGGTATATAGAGTGTTTTTAGTTAATAATAATTCAAATGGTAGGTATTAGTATCCTGTAAAAGGCATGTTTTCGTAAATCATCCCGTATTCGACATTTTATCATTTCAATTCAGTGATAATTTATTCTGCAAATCCTGAATGTTTTACATATACTTTTATGGCACGTAGAGGACTTCCTACAGGTTGTTCATGATATGCAGTTAATTTACTGATTATGTTAATTGTGGTAGATGGCGCGATGGTTTCAGTATCCCGTGAAATTCGGGTAATCATAAATTGTCCCTTATTTGACATTTAATAACTTCAATTCAGTGATAATTTACATATTCTGCAAATCCTGAACGTATTATATTTTATGGCTTGGAGAGGACTACCTGTCTGTTGTCCGTTAAATGCAGTTGATTCACTGGTCACCTTAATGGTGGTAAATGCTGTAATGGTATGTAGAGACTTTTTTTTTTCAAAAATTTTATATATTTTTTGAGAAGATCGTTTTTACTTGTGTTTTTGAGGAGAACTTCGTGAAGATTGAAAGAATGAATAAAAATCTGTTTTACTTCTTGTTTCCGGATTTTTCCAGCTTTTAGTATTATAAAATTTGTATTTTCATCTTTGATATTTTCGTATTCCGAAAGTCTTATAAAATTTATGTCATTGTTTAAATACAAAAGCATGTAAATCATCATTACGTTCATCTGCATGTTCCCAAGAGGAACAAAAAGGGTGAGAAGAGACATATTATTATAATATTTCCAGGGATGTTTTAGAAATATTAATAATCATTATAAAAATAAGGGCTTATGTTTCAAAAGTGACTAAAAGCAAAAATTTTGTCGTATGCAGCAAGTTTAGAATGAATAAAATTTATGAGTGTAACGTCGTTAAAGTTAGCGGCATTGTTCCAAGAAGAACTACTGTAGGTGGCAAGACTAGAGAGCCACAGCAAAAGACAGAAGGAGTTGGAGGTGAGGATTGATGAACACTAGTGCCATCGAAGACGTTCCGAGAAAAATCATGAGGAATGTCGAAGTGATGTGATCTATCAAATCAAAATAAATTTCCGATTTTACGATACGTTCCTGTGGAGACTCTGCAGGATTACTCTTGTCACAATCTGAATATGATCTTAATCCTACGATGCGCGAAGTGACTATACCTAGTCAAAAATGTGTGCGTGCCAATCCCGCAGTAGCTGAGGATGGACGTTTTCAACATTTACATTAGAATTATGGTTGTATTTTGAGATATTCATAATACTATACTATACTATTCCCTCACGCCGCGTACCAAGTGGGGTAGGCAGAGAGAACGGAGTGCTATGTAGATCTGTTCCTACATACTACTTTCGCTTCCTCTACATTCATGCAATCTTTCATGCACGCACGTCGGTTTCTTTCACTCTACGAATTTGATCTACGTGATAAAGCCACGTAGTTCTCGGACGCTCGCACTTCCTCACACCCTTTCTTTCAGACAAGTATATCCTCTTTGTCGTTCTTTCCCCTTCCATTCGTTCCACATGACCATTCCATCCCAATTTATTTACACGGACACTCCTCTTGCAATCGCACATATTCCTTTCTCCTCATGCATCCGCTCAGTCATCTGTAATTTTTTTTAATAATTATATACAATTCATAACATAATATTCGTTCATGGTTCCTTTTAATTCTCGAGTCATTCTTATGAAATTAAAATATTCCAGCTAATTTTAATTGTCTCATCCTCTCATCCAACTGAAGATAGACTGTTCCATTTAATAATTTAATGTAAAAATAATTAAATTAAATTATTAATATTATTATTATTAATATTATAGCTACGTTTCATTGGATAAAATATAAAAATGACCCTCAATTAGCCGACAGCACCGTGACGACAACCCTTGAAGAAGAAGAAGGATAGATTAATTGTGTCGCTGAGTTTCGAAATCCGCTATAACACATTTTTGCAATTCGGAAAAATTCGATTTAAACTATTATACAAGTATTAAACGTGATGCAGTCCTTAACACGATGATAGTACATTTTTACAAACCGATAAAAAACGATGGGTTTTTCCCACCACTTTCCCCTGGATGTTTCAAGAGCAAAGCTCCTATATCATCCAGACTCAACGAAACAAAAAATATTTTTTTCAAGGGAGGGCTCAGGGTTTGCTAGAAGGACTCCCCCCAACAAAATCCTCCCTTAAATAAATTATAAAACCCTTAATGTCCCTTGGAGGAAATACTCACTTCAAAGCACTACTCACTACTACAATATTCTTACAAACCAGGTATATGAAAAACTATTAAAACACAAAAAATTACTTAATTAAATTGCAGAGGTTTTTCGGAACTAGTCCATCTTCAGTGCAGGATTCTTAGAAACTACAGCGTAGCCAAAGAAACAAAAATTTCTAAGAGTTTGGCACTGAATATGGACTAGCTCTGAAAGCCCTCTGCCATTTAATTAAAATTAATAAGTGAAATCGAAGAGAAAAGAGGAAAAGGGTACATACCCTGCTCGGGTAAATGTAAATTGTAAAGACGATATTATTTGAATAAAGATTATTATAATTATATATTTACGTGAAGGCAAAAACTAATACAGGTGATGAAAGAAATTGAAAAAAGTAGAAGAAAATTAAAGACCGTTTTTTGAGGAATGAATTTAAAACCCACGAGTTTAGCTTAGGTGTTCAGAATGTAAATAAATAGTTAAGTTTCTACTAGTGACAACTCCCACTCATCCTGTTTGAAAATAATAATATGTTAAAATGAAAAGCATAAACGTGAGGAAAATAGTAATCACCTTAAGATAAACATAGGCTCCAAATAATATCTGTCTCTATAATGAAATAACTTCATGTATCACACAAAATTTGGTTCTCTGTTTGCTGTTTGGTCATTTGGTTTTCTTAAATTTAGTGATATATTCTCACTGTTGTACTTGTAAATGTTATGTGTACCTAATGTATTTTGTCATGTAATAATAGGCTTATACTTACCGTGAATTTTTGTAAAAATAAAATATATTATTGTCGCATTGAAGAAATAGTGTAGTATAAAAAGATTCCTACGATGGCTGTTTTAACTGACCAAGCTTTCAGACCTGAGGCCTGAGTCAATAACACATTTTCACGTTACGTTTTCGTTCCGTTAGCGTTCAAATGCAGACAATGTTGCGCCAAAGTGTTAATTTTCGTTACTATTGTGTATCTTAGCAACGAAATTGACACTTGCTTGCAACTTCGTCTATACTCGAACGTTAACGGAACGAAAACGTAACGTGAAAATGTGTTATTGACTCAGGCCCCTGGGTTGCCTCGACAAAATCTAAATACGATCTTAATCTTAATCATACGACGCACGAAGTGACTATTAGTCAAAAATACGTGCATACCAATCTCGCGTTAGCGGTAGCGCGGTGTTTTTGACCATAATATAGTCCCTTCGCGCATCGTATGATTAAGATCAAGACTAGATCAAGATTATATTTAGATTGTGCCAAGAGTAACCCTGCAGCCCAATGTCAGTGAGGACAATTTTGGTTTGAAATTGAAGGAATCTAAGACTCCTGGAATATCCGGGTGTGAGGTTGGTCAATGTTCACAAATACAATGAACTGCCCATATAATAAGAGGTGATCGGACTTTCAACCAAAAAATCTCGAGTTTGAATGCTTCGGTTGCTGATACACTTTATCTCCTAGACATAAGAATATTGATTGGTTTGAGGATGTTTGAAGTTTATTTACAATCTTAATATACACAATAGTAAATAAACCCATTTTAAATACAGAAGCTCAAAAAATAAAATTATACGATTTACAAATAAATCCTGACGATAATAATATGTTTCTAAAATTTATTTAATTAAACAGTGAAAAACACTGAATAAAAGATCGACACGTAGATAATTAAATAAATAAATAATTATAGATTCCCACTTTTGATCAATTAATAACAATATATTATTAAAACCCTTATTAAAGTATGATTCTGCGCCCCCCTGCAAGACGGCAGACGGCGACGGCAAAATTTAATGATGTATACCTACCTATATGATGTACGACAAGACGACCAACAAAAATAGTTATATTGCACTATGACATTGTTGCCACATGGAAATACTTCCGTGCAAATTCAGGGAGGGTGAACGGTACTTCCTAATCCTAACATCAGGAAAATTGGTAGTGATACAACGCAAGTTGAATTAAATCAAAGGAGCAAAGTATTATTATACAACTTAATGTGACACGTTGCGTTCGTAAGAAATGGTTCCATATAAATTTGTTATATTCATTATACTCGTATGTCGTGACGACATCTTCTACTTGTGGATAGCTAACGCACAACAGGAAGATATTTACAAAATATCGACAAAATATGGCACGAGCTCATATTGAAGTTACTCATAGTGTAATGTATTGCTGACGGCTGTCGTGACGTAATCAATCGCTATTTTACTGTGGTTGCTGTCTGACGACGTCTACCTCGAGGCCAAGAATTATTACACCATTACTATTGATTGCGCTCAATTACTTTACAACGGATGGACTGACGACATTACTCCAATCGCGGGAAGGAAATGGGTGCAGAGGGCACAGGACCGCAACGATTGGAAGAGTTTGGAAGAGTCCTATATCCAGCAGTGGAGAGATGGCTGACTAAGAAGAAGAAGAAGACTTTACAACGGTCGACGACAATACTTTTATACAGCTTCATAACGCAGTCGGTAATCGTGACGTAAAACACCGTCTTGCAGTAGTGGTTGTCTAACGTCTGACTCGAGGCACAGAATTACACCCTTAAACTCTATGACGTAACTAGGTTTATGTATTATGGGGGGTGACGACTCGTGTTGTTTAATGATTCACATTGTAGTAATTAGTTAGTCATTATTATTAGTCATTTACTAAAACTACCCTCAATAATATTATTATCATCCCTAACGGTGAACTTTCCTCCCTTTTATTTCACTAAATTACAAAATAGATTTCCAATACAGAAATTCGAGTTGGAGTACTTTACAAATTTTGTGTTTTTCAGTATTAAATCTTCACCACAAATAATGAATCGTTTTAATAATATGAAAGTATGGTCGCTTTTACCATGCAAGCAACAGTATAACCTTTTTGAAAAATTGCACCTTTTGAGTATGTTCTTGGATAATAAAACCGTATTTATCAATTTTTTTTAACAGAGATATAATTATTAACTAATGATGTGAAGACATTCCTGAAAACAAAATATAATAAAATATCTTACAGTTTTTTTACATAAAAAGCTGCGATTTTTTTTAAGTAATGTATAAATTAATTTTAATTTTTTTTTATAGGTTGCATCAGATAGTGTGAGGTTGGGTTAATTGTAAAAAAAATCGTGCATTTGCGGTTTACTCTCTGACTGTAGAGACATTGATTCTATTATTTTATCGGTATTTTTGTAAAACTCAATATTTATTTATTCAAATATACACGGCATTAAGCCTCTTACACGTTAACACAATATAAAGTACGTGCATAAACATTACAATGACATAACAATATATAAAATAATTTATGGTGTCGAAGATCAAACAGTATTAATATCTATTAATAACAAATTATTATTTATTTATCGTGTCGAAACCCAGAGAAAAAACCCATCAAACTGATCTTCAGTACTGCGCAAAACGCACAGTAGGTGGAGATGCGTCAAAAATATCCTCCATAGTGCAAGTGACAGGGCACAATGGACACTCCAACAAGTGTGGCATAGTCTGTGCTGCACCACAGTCACATGCTCCGGATTCGTCCTGTAGGAAGCCCCATCGTTCTCTATTGTCGCGGCAGTTTCCTACACCAGATCTCAGTCGATTTAGGGTTTTCCATGTCCCATAGTCTAGATCGCCTCCTGCAGCAAGGTGTTCTTGGGGTAGGAAAGGTTCGCTTATTTGCGGATCCTCCGCCCACCTACGTAGGCGTCAATAACAAATAAAAATATGATTCAAAGTATTACTGTAATAAAATAAATAGTAAAACTCAAATATTCACTGTATCAGTGTTTAGATAGTAGAAATTCATAATGAAATAAAAAACAAATGTTTATTTCTACTACATTGTTTTTTATTTAGAAAGACGTTTTTCATCTTACAAACACATTTATTAAGTCATTAATAATACCATGATTGCATTTAATATACTTGAATCTATTCATATTTTTAGCTCGTAAAAATAAATATCATTCTAGCAGCGTTCAGCCAAACACCAAAAGCTTGTGAGCTTTGATGTTTTTGTTCTAATATCTTAAAAAAAAAAGAAAAAAGTGAGTACTTGAATTTCTGTTTTGCTTTGATTTTACGACTCCTCATTCACACTCCTAGCTATCCCTGTAGGTGGCATTTGGTACTTAATAAACAAATAAACATTTACGCTAATAGTTAATGAAGGAAAAGTGTCGGTTTTCTCAATATACCAACCTGTACACCTGTTAAAATATTCATTACTCTTCCAAAAACCAATAAACTACTAATCATTATCTATTTACCTGCTGCTAATTTCACCGCCAAGTTCCAATATCTAATACTTACCTACATAATTAGTGAACACTGCTACTGTTGGCAAAATAGACTGAAAAATATATGATTTTAGTCCGTACAGAAAATTCAAATTCAGTTGGATGTATATTATGGAGTAGGTATATGAATCATAGGTCTACCATAAATATATAAATAAAACTTTATTGACATCAATATTAGATATACCTAAGCATGTTATAATAAATGTCTGAAGGGAGGGGTGTGAGGAAGCGCGGGCGTCCGAGAACTACATGGCTTGACCATGTAGATCAAATTCGCAAGGACGGCCGTTTCTTGAGTCAGAGAAAGGACAGATCTATATGTCATTCCGTTCTCTCTGCCTACCCCACTTGGGATACGGCGTGAGGGAATAGAGTATAAGTAGTATAGTAGTAATAGGAACGAGTATAAGTAGTATAGTAGTAATAGGAACGAGTATAAGTAGTATAGTAGTAAAAGGAACGACTATAAGTAGTATAGTAGTAATAGGAACGAGTATAAGTAGTATAGTAGTAATAGGAACGAGTATAAGTAGTATAGTAGAAATAGGAACGAGTATAAGTAGTATAGTAGTAATAGGAACGAGTATAAGTAGAATAGTAGTAATAGGAACGAGTATAAGTAGTATAGTAGTAATAGGAACGAGTATAAGTAGTATAGTAGTAATAGGAACGAGTATAAGTAGTATAGTAATGTTATAATATGGTTAGAAAAAATATCGAAAGGTGGGCTTATCTTATACGTGATTTCTTCCTGTCAACCCGGAACACATAAAAATTATATGTTTTTGGTAAAATTTAAGATAATAGAATGCACGTCATATAAAATTCATGATTTTTTGAATTAATATTTATTGTGAAATACTACTACTCCTAAGGCATATCCACGACAATTATTTATTGGGTAAGCCGTTAGACCAGCTGCATGCAAACTTCATCCTTATTAAAAATACCCTTATTTTATCGATCACTCGAAAACTTACGAAAAAGAGTGGGAGTCTATTTATATTTTTTTTTATCATTTTTTGGTTCTGTATCATTGCTCCTAGCTTTGATACAGGACCTAGATGTTGTTAGTGTCACTGAATTTATTTTCTCACTGAGCTGGTGAGTCGACAGGTATGTTTATCAATGTTATTTTTACAATTAAACACAATAAAACCTCATTAAATGGTTAATCGTAAAATAACATCGGTAGACAGTCTATTAGCTAACCTATTAGTGGGATATGCTGTGATGGTATACATAATACTAGTAGTTTTTTTTATTATTGTTCAGGCATTTCACCCAATATTGAGTGATTTTGCCGTTACAAACAATAACAGTACATAATAGTAGTACATACATACATCTTCATAATATTACTTCCAATACTAATAATATTACTATCAAATATGTTAATTATGTTATGTTATGTTAAATATGTATGTAGAATGAAAATTAATAAATAAATAAATAAATAAATACATAATAGTAGTACATACATACATCTTCTTCCCCTTGTCCTAGTTGGGTCGGGGCCCATTGCGCCTAGGTAACTCCTCCAGAGAACCCTGTCCACCGCTGCTTCCAGGACCTCTGGCCCGTAATAGTAGTAGTTTTTCATTTAATCTGGGTTGAACTTAAACAGGGCTAAAAATGCATTTTCATTGTAAATAATAATGATGCACTTGACACTTACTATTATGTTCAATATTATCAGAATTTTGACGTACATTATCAGACTCGAATCAAGTTTATTTCAATTATCTAAATTGGATCCATCATCAATAATAATATATAGTGCGCATGTATATAATATGTGTTTAAGTTAATATCTACTATGTATATTGTGGGTATCTGGGTATATGAGGTATGATAGTTTATAGCGATGCTATCCAATTAAGAGCCACACCTTGCATCTACTAGGTACACCCCACATTATTATATAAAATCTGGTGAGCTAGCTACTACTGCCGATGACCCTCAGCCCTCATACCAAGTTTAAAATATTACAAAATAGGCCGAGATACTAACTTCATTAAATTGTTTTTTCCAAAACCAATCAGAACATCTCGATTGGAGAAACATGTTTACACAATGTAATATTGTGCAAAATCTAATCGGTAGATGTGAGGAAGGCGTTCCAACGCTTACGAATTGGCCCTAGGCTGGTTTTAATGATCACTTTCGTTGTCCATGGACAACGTTGCTCACTGTCATGATATAAGGTCCACCAATCGATTAATTTTCATTTTTTAAGATTCGATTTTGCACAATGTTACATTGTGTAAACATAGTTCTTTAATCGAGATATCTGATTGGTTTTGTTATCTGATAATTGCGCCGAGATCCAGTTAATCAATTATAAAAATTGTAAAAACATATTTTTCTAAATAATTTTCAAAAGTGTCTGAGATGATTGTGATCTTAGCTGGATCATTTTTTAACAATGACCAATTATTGCTAGTTAAAAAGAACATTGTTTTTTCATCTACAAATAATTCGACAGCCCGAACGTCCCTTTATCATAATGAACAATCCATATGAACAAAAATTCATATGAAGAGCGCTAAGAATGTCATGGAAAAAAATGACTCAAAGATTCCCTAAACAGATGAGGCTGGTTTCTGCCCTGTGCTCAATTTAATCTTCATTTTAAGATGATGTTACTGAAAATACTGAAAACTTTAAAGTCCCGTGGAAATATTATTCAAAAGTATTCTATTTCATCTAATATTTATATATTTATTCAAATACAGACTATAAATAAGCCTTTTACATATAAACAAAATTTAAAATACATACATAGACATAACAATGACATAAAAATGTGTAAAATAATTAATGGTGTCAAAGATCAAACAGTCACAAGAGAATACTATAATAACAATTATTGAAATAATAAAAAGAAGAAGTAAAAAAATATCATAATATAATCAATAGGTACATTATAAATACAATCAAATGGAATAGAAATTGTAAAATTATTCAATAAATCAAAATGAACAAAATCAATACCACATAACAATAACAATATGATAATAATAATAAAAAAAAAAAACTAATAAAAGGAGTCCAAATATTGTTCCCTTTTATTTTTTATTTCTTTTTATGTGCACCCAGGCCTCATTTGCCTTTAACCTCGCCATATTCATACGGCACGGTGCCTACCCTCTAATAAAATCATTCACCCCCTCGTTAATATTATTCCTTGATACTTACTTCCTTATAAGGTTAGAAGTAGAGCGAACTGTATGGTCAGTTGGCTACAATAGAAATACCTAGTTAACAAAATAATGATTGGCGAATTATTGGTAACGAAAAATATGCAGAAAGGTGTCGATATCCTATCCATTTACATAATCCTTTTTTCGGGTATTTCAGAAGGTAAAGAATTCATTGTTCAATACTTTATACGTAATTATATGGTCTGCGGTCTTTAATTTTATGAGCAAAATAAATGATCACAGACTATTACAAATCCCATGTATATCTACCAACCACTTCTACCATACCATCACGGCATATCCCACAATTGGGGTAGCCAGCAGATCACCTGCATATAATGAGCAATGTAAGCTGTCTTCTCCGTGCCAATATAAAATCAATACATTCAGAATGGGTGGCAAACCACAATCCCATGTTCATACGTTTTTAAAAATATGAATTGTTATCCCCTTTATACCTACATGTGCACATGTCTATTAGACATTACTTTTTCAATAGACATTCTATGTTTATTTAAAAAAACATTTTACAAATATATTTTGCGTAAGTAAAAATTAGTATTTATCTGCGAGTCTTTACAAACATATAACTTTCATTCAAGAGTTTTAACAGTCATCATCATCTCGCCTTCAACGCTCCTCTCGGGAGCACAGGGCAGAAACCAGCCTCCTCCAATCAGAGCGTCTCTGCGCCAATTGCGTCACCTCTTTCCACGACATTCCCTGCGCTCTGATATCGTTGTCATAGGAACAGTGTATTGTGAAAGAGGGACGCCCGGGCCGACGGAACCCTTGCGGACGGAAGAACAGTTCTCTTTTTGGTCAACTATCATTGGGCATTCTCAAAACATGTCCCAACCAGGACCATCGTCTCTCCTGTATTACGGTAGGTTTTAACTCACTGACAACTTCAAGAGTGGAATATGCGTGAATCGGCAATAATTTCAAAATATTACTAGCGCCCCTAGTGTGATAATTTCTAATTACAAAATCTTATTATTTGATTGCCATTTTTTATTATTATTTATCATGATTTTATCATAATATCATGACTTCCTAAACTTGACTTCTTTGTTTCATGTATATGTATTATAATCAGTATACTAATATTGGGTAGACATCAGACAATCTATATATCTTTGTTATATATATGAAAAGAAGTATTGTTGTGTGAATTTATTTATGGTAGGTAAATGCTAAAACAGACACGATTTTACAGGGCTGATGTGAGGCTGAATAAAATTTAAATGACTCATTTAATTTAATTTTAATTATTATATTTTATAAGATGGTTCGGACACATTTTGAGATTACCACAGGGTAATATGATCAAAAAACAACATGGACATAGAAGTAGGACCCAGAAGACGAGGCAGACCAGTGACCACCTGGATGTTCTCAATTGCTAGGGACCTGAAGGAGGCAGAGTTGCGCTCGAAGGATGCAGGAGACCAGAATACTTGGAAGATGAGGACTAGGAGAGCCGACCCCAAATACATTAATGGGATAAAGGAGAGGGTGAAGAAGAAGATTTTGTTTTATAAGATATATGAACAGACTCTTTACAAATATAAATCATACAAATATTTAGCAACATTAGTTCACTTACTGTCCATAATCAAGGCTTATAATATATTGAAATAGTAATAAACGTATGAGGAGGTTAAGTAGAAAAGATATATATTTTTTTACTTCATAGGTAATATTCGTTTGAAAGAATCCTTGGCATATATTATATGAATTGTATATTTTCAGATATGAACTGTAGAACATACGTAGAATTAAAGAGACTAGAAGAATATAATATGGAGGAATGGAGAAGAAAATCCAAACCCGTTGCAGACATAATTATAAAATGAGTTACAATCTATTGATGGACACGTGTTGAACACTTAGACTGTAGCGAAAAGTGTATCGTCGTTGCATATTCAAAATGAGGTATGTGCGAATATTTTTATTTAGGCATACTATTTAAAAAATGTTCATTAGGGCATTAAAGTATTGTTGTTTGGACTTTTTTAGAAATGTCAAAACATTTATAAATTTGCATACCCTATTTCATTAATTGTATCGGCATTTACTTTGTAACACTTCATTTTAAATTATCAAATAAAATAAAATAAATATTTATTATTATTATCTTTTGTGTTACTGTTGAGTAAGACGACCGGTTTCGCGGACTCCGAGTTCGCATCATCGGGTGCTGATCTATATCCTATTTTGAATATACAACGACGGTATGAGAGAATAAAAATAAGTGGCATTCGCTCCTTTCTATTTACCTCGAAAAAAGAAGCTAATTTTATGATTGTTCTATTCCTTATTTTAAAATACTAGTATTAGATAACCAGCGATATACCACACAAAAATTGTCGATTTTTTTAAGTCATTAAAGATGAATAAATTCGATTATCACCGATATCAAGATGTTAAAAATTTAAAAGCAAATTTCACGATCATTAATATGCAAATTATAACTTTAGAAGCAATTAAGATAAAGTGCTAAAAAAATAATTGACACTAAATCGTAAGCAACTTTCATTATTCAATAAAATAACAAGTAACAGTGTTGAAATAGGAATACAAAATACTATAATTAACATAAAATTATCATTAAAAACTTCCCTCCCGTTGTTACGTTAAGTAAGTCATTAAAATTTTTACGTTATAATTATAGAGTTACTATAATAATAATTAATAATATTCTATGTGACATCGGGCGATCGCATGTCTTGCGCAAATCACTGATGACGTCCCTGTTGTTATATACATTCTCCTCGATATAATAATATGCTCCTTAATATTATAATATATGTATTGACCAGGTGGTATATTAAGGGTTTATAATCAAACAAAAATGTAATGTGGCCATGGATGTTCCGATATTAGATGGACTTTTCATTTTTTCTTTGGGTTATTTATGAGTGATTGCGTCTTTGCGATACCTAAACTACTACAACTACTCTTTCATCACGGAATATCTCACGAATGATGTAGCCAGCAGACCAGTTGAATATAATAAACATGCAAGCTGTCCTCTCCGTGCTAATATTTATTTATTTATTTATAATAATACATACGGCTTACGCCTTAATACATAGTTATAAACAACAATTGTACAACACCACCATCGTATCAAATTAAAATCAAAACAAAAACAAAATATACTGCATCACTTCAAATTATAAAAATAAAAATTAAACACATTGTGTCACATAAACCACATAATAAAATTACAACATATCAACAGCATCATGTCAAATCATAAAAAAAACTGTATCATATCTAACCATAAAATAAAGTTACAATACACTGCATCACATCGAATTTCAAAATAAAAATAAAACACACTGTCATGTCAAATTATAGAATAAAACTACAGCACATTCATCATGTCAAATCATAAAATAAAAATAAAACATATTGAATCATATCAAACCATAAAATAAATTTACAGCATACATAAAATTATAAAATAAAAAAAATAAAAATACACCGTATCATATCAAATTATAAAATAAAATAAAATTATAACATACTACATCATATCAAATCATAAAATAAAAACAAAACACATTGCATCATATAAAATTACAAATTAAAACCAAAACATATCGTATCATGTCAAATTACAACACAAAGACAAGATTAACCAAATGGGAAGGGTAGGTAAAAAAGGACAAAGTATTTATATTACGGCTTTAAAATTCTCCGCCATTCTCTGCCTGAACTCAAACAGGGAATCCGCGAAAACATCCGACAAGTGTCCGTAAATGTTTCCCAATCTATGAATTCTATTCAAAGGCGAATTATATGCATAGTTGGTATCCACCACGTCACTATGAAAAGTTATTGCTTGGCGAGTGACCCTTGTCGGAACATGGTATGAGATCATCCCGCTCAACTCAAAGCAATTGAACAGTCCTCTCACAATCTTAAATAACAAAATCAAATCAGAAATCACACGCCTATCACAGAGAGTGTTCATATTCAAAAGCGACAATAAACAAGAGTAATCAATTTCCTCAACAGGAATTTGCATTAGATAGTTGACGTGTCTAAGAAATTTGCGCTGTATTCTTTCAATATTCCTAGAGTGGACCGCGTAGTAAGGAGACCATATAGGGGAGTTATACTCTACCTGACTCCTGACTAAGGATACGAACATAGTTTTAATTGCAGGTATGGACACAAAATCTCTGGCTGTTCTGAGTACAAATCCCAACATTCTCATTCCCCTGCTAGTGATATCCTCTATATGCGGAATAAAAGTTAAATGGTGATCGAAGATAATTCCCAAGTCCCGTATGGCATCAACGCGCTGTAAGACACTGTCCCCCAATTTATAATCAAATTTTAATGGATTTTTCTTTTTTGTAAATGTAACAACCTGACATTTTTCAATATTTAAAAACAGCCTGTTAAGCTCACACCAAGTTCCCAAACTCTCCAGATTACCCTGCAATACCTGACAATCGTGTAAACTGTTTATCTGTTTAAATATTTTAAGATCATCTGCAAACAACAGATAGTTGACGTTTTCAAATATGGAACAAATATCATTTACGAAAAGGAGAAAAAGAAGTGGTCCCAAGTGACTACCTTGCGGAACTCCACTTGTAGCAATGAACCCATTGCCTTTCGTTGTATCCTTGCGCACCACAAGTCTCCTCTCACATAGATAGCTAGAAATCCATTCATGCAAATTACCACACACACCCAGCATTCTCAATTTGCTCAACAGTATATCATGTGGAACGCGGTCGAAGGCCTTGCTGAAATCAGTGTAAACAGTGTCCACCTGAGATTTCTCAGCAAAAGCCCTCATGAGATGTTCTTCGTATATCATTAGATTAGTCAAAGTCGACCTTCCCTTAACAAATCCATGCTGAGCCTGATTAATCAGTCCTTCCAAATGAGGGGTGATATAGTGTAAGACAATCGATTCAAAAAATTTAGGTATTGCGGACAAAATACAAATGGGTCTATAATTTATAATGTTAGATTTATCTCCTTTCTTAAATATAGGAATGATGTAACTCTCCTTCCATCGTTCCGGGAAACAGCCTTTTTTCAGAGATTCTCTAAACAGTATATATAATGGATAAGATATAGAATAAAATATAAAATCAAGACAATCAGGATGGGATCACTAAGGTCTGCTTATACAGACTCTGTCAATAGACTTGTGGTGCCGCGTAGAGGGGGTCTGACTAACTATGTTGACAGTGCCTTTTGTGTGGCTGGTCCGTTGCTGTGAAACAAAATTCCCTGATTTGCGAACTCTGGAGAGTGTGGAGGTGTTCAAGGCAGGGTAAAGACCCTATTGTTCAGGAGGTGTTATAAGCCCTTGCGGTGGTTTTTTCACAAAACGGCGCATTTTTAAAAAAATTGTCTAGTTGTTATTATTATTATGGGTTGCAAACCTCATCGCTGAATCGAATATGTAAAATGTCTTAAATTTAACAGGACACTCGAAAAGTTAGGGAGCGGAATGGTTGTAACGTTCCAATTTAGCACTGAGGTATAGAAAGAACTCCCATAAACCCATATACGTTAGTGAGAACCATCACGAGTCACGTTAACTGCCAAAGTCGTCTTCTTCGTGCCATAAACAATAATGTATCCAAGATATGACTCATCAGTCATATGGAATGACTCATCAGCGAATAAATTGAAGATGAAATTGTGTTTGAATGCAAAGACTTATGAATAAATTGAAGATGAAATTGTGTTTGAATGCAAAGACTTATGAATAAATTGAAGATGAAATTGTGTTTGAATTCAAAGACTTATGAATAGATGGCATGCCTCATAGCTGAACCGCTGAAAAAATCAAGTAACCATTACATGCTTGTGGTGTAGTGGTTCGTAGTAATATATTATGGATAATCTTTTGTCGTGAGGTTCATATCCCATTAAGGGTGTGGTGGGTTCATCATTCACCCGGCTGAGGTAGGAATGGAATTTTTATTACAACCACTGGGTACCTACCTACTACATATCAAGACGCACGCAACATATATTTTATATTAGTATCACTAGCTTTTTAACCCTGTCAAATCCTCTGGGTTGGGAAAATTTATTTATTTTAAGCACAAAACAGACAATTACTACCTATATAAAGTACAAAAAATGCCAATCTTTAAGAGATCAGCCATCATCCAACACCATGTTCCACAATTAATTTAAAAAAAATAGGTACCTACCTACCTAACATTCCGGTCATCTTAACATGACTACATATACCTACATAGTCTCGCTCGCTCACTCAATCATTACACTAGCACAAAACACAAGTCATTAATAACAAATCATGGGGAATGAAGGGGAGAGGGGGGTGATAACTGCGTATCTGTAGGCCTAGTCAAAACACATTTACGCGTTACGTTTTCGTTTCGTTTTCGTTCAAACAAGACGAGGTTGCGAGAACGCATCAATTTTCGTAGCTAAAATACACAAGTAGCTACGAAAATTGACGCGTTCTCGCAACGTCGTCCGCGTTTGAACGAAAACGAAACGAAAACGTAACGCTTAAATGTGTTTTGACCAGGCCTACTGTTGATTCATCGTTGAGGTGGGAAGTAAGTTTTTTGTAAAATGTCTAGGTTTTTTAAATTAAAAACTCGGAGCGATTTTAAATCACGACTACTTTATTGGAACATCATGGAAGAAGAGAGATATGACAATGATACATAGATAAATCACATCAATTATTGAGCATAGACAATGCACCACAGAGCGGTTCGAATTCGACTCGCTCTGTGGTGCCAAAGTCCTTTGTAAAGAAACCCGACTTCGTTCACTGAGAGGAAAGTTATCAAGTTGTCACAAAAAAAAACATTTATTTTGGGAGCACTGTCATTACCAGTAATTTTTTCTACAAGTGTTCGGAATTGCAGCCCTCTGTATGGTGATTTATGTTGATCGTGGAAGTGCTAATACAGTTTCACTATTGAGAAGACCCTAAAAGAGATGTGCAGACGATATTGCCCAAGTAGTTGGAAAGAAGTGGGTCCATGTTTCTCGGGATAGAAGAAATCGGGAAAGTTTTGAAGAGGCCTATATTCAATAGTGGAGAGAAGAGGGCTAGCAGTAAATAAACTGAGTCTAACTCCACAGTGCCAAGTCTGTATATATTGTATTGGATATGAAAGCATCTGAGGGAAAGGCGTTGTTAAATGGAAGAAATTTTTTTATTTTATTCTTTTTGCACATCATCATTTAATCACGATGTTAACAAAACGAAACAAAATTTTAAATTTTAAATACTAGGACGATATGCTGTGGCGAGATTATCACTATGAAGTGATTTCGTGATTAGATGAAAGTAATCACTTGATACTGATAATCTCGCCACTGAATATCGTCGTAGTTGGTAATTTGAATTTTGTATCGTTTAGTTAGAACTGTTATTTTATAATGACGATTTGCAAAACTGATTTGCATCTGTTATTCTACCTACATACATTTTTCATTCATCGCCCTCAACGCTCCTCTTGGGAACACAGGGCAGAAACCAGCCTCCTCAATTCAGAGCGTCTCTGCGTCAATCACCTCTTTCCACGACATTCCCTGCGCTCTGATGTCGTTGTCATAGGAACGGTGTATTGTGAAAGAGGGACGCCCGGGGCGATGGAACCCTTGCGGACGGAAGAACAGTGTTCTTTTCCTACATACCTACATAAATATGAACACAATTATTTATTTGAAGTTTAATATAAATACTTCTATATTCGTATCGTGACAACGGTGTGGTCAGTAGTGATGCCTGATTCTTATATACATATACGATTTAATGTCGAAATGGCGGGACTGCTCCGAATTATATCTTGTGGCTAGAAATACAATAGATAGTGTTGTAGGCTTATCTATTATTTTCATTTGATTTAAGATTCCTTTTGATAAAACCAATCAGTGTTGTGGAAGAAAATCTACTTATTTTAAGAGAAGGTGTACATTATGTGCACATGTTATTAATACTACTTATGCCAAAACCGTATATCCCACAAGTGGGGTAGAAAGAAGTGCACAAATTGATTTGTTTAAATTCTAAGAAATATTTTTTTCATTCATAAATGTTTAGGAGGGAGAAGTTTTTATATAGGTAAATAATTGTTTCTTGATTATTAAAACAAATAATCTACGATTTTTTTCTTATGATTATGTGTCAATAGTTTGATGTTATACCTTTCTAAATATCTTTCTAATCAAGCAAATAAAATGTAAAATACTTATTTCAAAAAAATGCCCTACGTTTGCTCCACAAAAAAGGGTAAACTTCGGACATTTAGAGCTCTAAATGATCTTTATTTCATTTATTTTCTTTTTATAATATATACAGGATCAGTCAATTACAAAATATGATAACAAAATGTAAATTTGTAAGGTGGATCAGCAAAAATTCTAAATTTACCTGAGAAGTCTTAAAATGAATCACTATTAAATAACAGTAAATTCAGTATTGAATGACTCACAATTATCTTATTCAATTAGCCAAAAGATCAATTAAAAGTTATAAATTACATATGATTAAAATATATTATAAAAGGCAAAAAAAAAAACAAAAAACACAGTATAGTTCTTAGTGGGGAACCTATGTTTTGCTGCGATAACCACAAAACAATTCTCTCTGTCGATTTTCCAATAACATCCTGATCAACCTTAAATTAATCAGAAATAATGGGAAATATTGTGCCTGCGAAAAAACAAATAGAGAAACATTAATAGAGAATTCGTTGTATGAAAAATATCTGCGAATAGGTAATTGGAAAGATTAATTTATAAACGATGGAAATATTAATCATTTATGGATAAAGGAGTCCAGGTTAAGGATATAAGTAGTAAGATTCATCATAAAGTGTACCAACTATACTAAATAGGAAAGGGATATATGAGGAGTTCGAACGCAATGTTGCATCGATCCATTTTCTACAAATATTATTTTATTTTTTTTATTTTATTTTATAAATATATAAGCACAAAACAGACAATAGCTACATAAATAAAGTAAGAAAACAGGTTAATCATTCAGAGATCAGCTATCATCCAATACCATGCGCCACAATTAATTTTAAAAAGATAGGTACCTAACTATGTAAACTATGTATACAGAAATGTTAGTATTTACTGAGTTCATTTTAGTTTAATCGACACAATGAAAGTCTACCTCTGATCTCGAGTAAATCAATAAAATATAACTGATTTAGTTTCAAAAAAACATTTTAAGTAGAAATAGAAATATTGTGTTGTTTTTTTTTTAAATTTCAATGATCGAGGTGTTTTTGCAACTGAACCCTGTGGATTTGGATATATTATCTACATCGATTTACAGGTAGTGTTACTATAATTTCTTATAATATTTGGTTCATCCAGATCAGGAGTGTTCAACCTTTTACCATAGGGCCATAATTATATACTATGCGCCAGCAGCTATACTCGAAAGAGAAAGACTTCTCGAGTCTCTCTCATGAGGCTGTATTAGCAAAATAAAAATCAACAATAAGATATTTAATATAGTAGTAATGAGGTATGCTATTTACTGCAAATATCGTATTTTGATGAATAAAAAAAAAAGATTTCTACAAGCTTTTCGTCAAGTAAGACGTGAAATCATACTAGGACTACTTAAATCTTCATCGTGGCTCACAGAAAAGCTCGTCGCTGGGTTGCAAGTAAAAGCTAGGCGAATCGCGTTCGATACGCGGGCCTTAATTTGAATATTACTGTTGTACTTAGACGGATTTCCTCTATGAAGTTATGAGTGATTTGTCAGTGTCATATACCTCTTTCATTGCTAATGTTGTAATGATTAGGATGTGAGTGTTAATACACATAATATTATGAATAACATACATTTCAATATCTTTTTGAAAACGTCGATAACGTAGAGGTTGTACGTTTGTTTTTGCGGCCATTTAAAATGAAGCGAAAAGCTTTTCTATTTGCATGTCTATTTCTATTTCAAAAAATATGTCTATCTTATTCTATAATAAATATTCTACAATAAAGCCACTGCATCCTAAGCAAGGTGAGGAGGCATATAATATGCCAAGTAAGTTTTAAAGGTTAATTGAAATATTCGTTTTTCCCCAGCTTTTTTGAGAAAAATGGGAAATTTTTCCTTCTTTTATCCTCGCTATTTTCTTAAAAAGTTTGGTGGTTTTTGAAATAAGTACGCTTGCTGGCTTTTTTAAATCATCTATCTCGAATGTTTATAATTTGAATATAATTTTTCCTAGATTGGTTTTCGGTACCTACTGATAAGTAATTAATAAGATTAAGCCGTGGAGGACCCAGCAAAGAATAATTGGTCTCTCACTCTTTTGCGTAAGTTTTCGAGTGTCCTGTGAAAGGCAGGTATTCGAAAAATAAAGTCATTTTACTTCTCAAATTCAGCGATGAGGTTTGCCACGCATCTTGAATGTCTTAATTTTCTGTTGTCACAAAGAATACGGATTGCATGTTTATAACATGCAGCTGGTCTGCTGGCTACCCCACTTGTGGGATATGCCGTGATGGTGTAGTAGTAGTAGTTAAATTAGATGTTTGATGAGATCTTATTTGACTTATCAAACAATTTTAATTCGATCTTGAAATCTTGTCGGTTTTACACATAAACTGTCATTTTGTTGATCCCACTTTTGAATCAATCAAATATATGTATCTGTTATGTTTTTTTGTTCATGTATTATTGTGGAGTTCTAAAATTATTATTACTATTTTTTGTTTTATTTAATATCTTGACTAGTGACTAAAATTTGTCTTTTAATGAATTTATTGTATTTGTATTTAAATTTTTATTTTTATTTTCTGACTTTAACTGGAGTATGTTTTGTCTGTTTTTATATTTTCGTACACGTGTTGAATGATTGTGTGATGTAATAAAGTTTATCTGTAAAGGCAATTGCCGTATATTATGTTTAAAATAAAATAAAATAAAATAAAATAAAATAAAAATATCTAAATATCAACCTATATTCATGATTCTACTAGCATAGGGATAACTTCAATGGAGCAATTTGTTTCGGCGCAACTCAAACAAAAAATCTTTGATATTATTAATCTTCCAACCAGGTGAGAATTGGGAAATTTCCAGTCATGACCTGACTCAATCCCAACCTTGAAACGAAACTATTACAAATAATAATGATTCTCCACTTTCCTTTATCATCTCTGAAGCTTTTCTATGGAAAACCTCTTCTACTAATTCACGATTTATTTTTCATAGATTTATATTTATTAGTTTGCTCATTACGTACCTGTATTTGAGTAATAGAAAATCCATACATTATCGAAAAAATGTTGTTATTTTATTTCATAATTTGTCAATCTCTTTCTTCTAGTTTTCCGCTAGGATAGGGGTGTAAAAAGAAAGGTTGATTCAAAAAGTAAGTGGTTGATCACGTTTATCAAATTTACAAGGAGAGCCATGTGCTATGAATGAGAAATCAGCGTACATGTACATATATAAACTGCATGAATGTGTAAGAAGTGAATTATGTTAGGCTACGTCATTATGGCATTCCGTCCTCTCTGCCTATTCCTCATGGGATAAAGCCCAGTGTAATGGTATAGTATAGTTTAATTTGTCGTAATATTTCAATGGTTGGTTTTTATTGAAAAATACAAAAATAAACGTACCTAAGTATCTTGCATTTGATTAGGCACACCTCCAACTCCCCTTTCGCGACACAAGCTTTTAGCTTAATGTAATAAAGAAACATAGTTTTTTTTTTTTTTTTTTTTTTTTTTTTAAAAAAAAAAAGATATATCTGGGTTTTTGTTATAAACCCAAATACAACCTTATACACCTTTCACAGTAAGCTAAAAGCTTGTGTCGTGAAAGGGGAGTTTGCCGGCACCTGGGATAGTAATTCAAGTTTAAATATTTTATTAAAAAATGTCTAGAAATCGCTACATAGTTAGTGCCTCTAAAATAAGTGAAAAAAAAAAATAATAAAGTGGAAAAAACATTTGTTTTTAAATAAAAAACTTACAGCTTAAACGCAAAGTTTTACGCTAGCCTGATGATGAAAGCGGAAGTTCTTGAAAGCTGACTCGCGTCTAATAAAGTCAATGTGGATATAGATACTAATGAAGTGTTTCATTTTTATAATTAATTTAACATGATCTTCCGCCAAAAACCGTCGGTTGAAAAATATCTAATTTATTTGTTTTTAATTTTAAGAATAATTTGTCAAATATGTTATAGGGGAAGGTTGGGCAAGACGGGACCTTTAAGCTAAAATGTAAAAAAAACACGTTTCTCTCTATAAATTCTTAAAAAAAAGTTTATTGACACAAACTTTGATCTTTAATCTAGCAAATGAATCACATAAATGTTAAAATAAACATTAAAAAATAATAAATATGTTTAATTTAAAAAAAGCTTAATTATCCCGTCTTGCCCCACCGGTTGGGGCAAGAGGGGGTAGTTAAGAATATTAATTAATCAATTAAGTAATTTATCACATTTTTATCCAGTTATAAATCGAATATCTTCTCTTAGAATTTAATATTTAAATCTTGTTTATCAAATGTCAAACAATATGAATCACGATATTCTACTTTCAATAACACTATCAACAAAATTAAGTTAAATAACGTGAAATATGCGAAAAACACGTTTAGTATCACAGCATCACGGAGCGAGCAGCCACCGCTGATGTAACTTTATTACTAGTGGGGGGTCCGAAGCGAGCATCTAATGTCAGCAAGCGTTCAGGGCTACTCGGCACGGTTCCACTTTTATCCCAGTACCCCATCTTACCTCACTACCCCGTCTTGCCCCACCTTCCCCTAAGTGATGTTCCACGAACACCTGCCTTTTATAGGACACTCAAAAAGTTATGGAAAAGAGTGGGAGATCTATTCTTTGCTGGGAGTTCCCGGAATCAAAAAACACATACGAATATTCATAACATTAGTATGTCAGTACGTATTATCTATCTACTTACAATAATATTACAGTTTGATGCTCTTTCAATGCTTCGATCGATTCGTTGCAATGCTATCTTCTGGCTTGTTGGTTTATTTGCAATTCAGTTTGTGTTTTAGCAAATGTTCATCCTACCTATAATAATAATCCCCATACTCATCATTAGCAGTACTCACAAAAAAGGAATAACCACTATTGCAACTCTTAGATCTGACTTTGTAACTCCATACTCATAAATAGAGATTAGCATTATTTCAACATTGTGTCTATCTAAAATTATTCCTTATAAATATCAATACTGCAACACTTTGATCACGTTTTGAAAGCACAAAAATACCAATGTGTGCACCTGGAAATTGGAGAGAGAATACCAGGAAGAAGAGAACCAGGCAAGAGATGGATTTCTTCACTACATAATCTAAGACAGTGGGTTCAGAAAACCACCACATTGTTGTATCCGTATACAGTTAACAACTTGGAAAAAGTGTAGATTTTAATCATATTTTTGAATTTCAAACTACTCTAGATTAATTACTTCAATCAATCCAACTCGGGAAACGAGCAGAAACATTATGTTCACTCCGGGAATCGAACCCACGACCTCTCGCTTACAAGGCGAGTGGCTAGACCGCTAGTTAACCTATTTGAATTGGTATTAACTAGGTAAGTATCTTGTACATGGTTCACATAAATATGTAAACTTCCTTTAGGAATGCATGATACAGAGTTTCAATGATTATGAATCATAAATTCAGTCTCCGACATCTAATTCTGTCAAAAAATAATACGATCGAAATATCTCCGATGATCGCCAATTTTGTAGAGTATACGGCACTTCTGAGAGGAAATCGAAAATAATATGATATTGAGTAAGTCTTTCATAGAAAAATTGATTTTTATGTTTAATTTTTCATTTGGCCATGGCTAACTCTAGACATGTCTAGTTAGACCAATTCTACATAAGTATACATTTTCTTTGTGAATTCGGCTGTATATATTTATATTTCTATCAGATCCATCCTATCTATTGTGGTTACACAATACACATGGTTCTCATCCTATTATTTATTCTTACCTACTCATCTATTCTTTTCAGTCTATATTCATAAGTAGGTAGTTATCATTATATTGTTATTCTCATTTCGCTTCCTCGCAATATTACCTCTTTCTTTTTCCTTTTCCTCCTTTCAAGAAACCTCTTCAACTATCTTCTACTATCATTGTAAGATTCAGTTCTCAGATCTCTTTCCGCAGATCTGAATATTGAAAAAAAAAAATTGCAACAATTTCTGCAGGTTGATTTCTCAGACCTGCTGGGTTACTCTTGACACTGCCGAATTGAATTAAAATGGAGTGGTGATTTGATGAACATGTGAAATTGCGTAAAATTTGAAAATTGGTACTCTTGACGTAGTTTTGACAAATTACTCGATTTCGCGGAATTGTGTTGAAATTGTTTAACTGTCATTATATCATTATTTCAATCGCACGGAATTGGATTCGAGTTTGAGATTGGAATTGGGTTGGGATCGAATCGAATGTCAAGAGTAAGGCTGCTGATTTTGGTTCTGATTTGCATTATTAATTCACAACCTTTGAGTAGGTCCAAAAGAGTGTCACGCCCATTCATGCACACTCTACATAAACACCCACAGTCCTAAATATCTGTTAACTTTTTGTACGTAAGTGTTTGGTGAGTCGAGTCTACACTGCAATACTTTGTTCTTTCGAAATAAATTTTGGAGTTGATTGGATTTTCCAGTTTAATAAGTATAAAAAAAACTAATTTTTGTTCTTGTTATAACATGCAGATGACAAAAGCAATCATTAAAAGTGTCAATTAAAATTATTATTTGAGCCAGCCTAGAGCCAATTCGTAAGTGTTGGGACGCCTTTCTTGCTTCTTGCGATTATATTTTGCGCAATGCTGTTGCATTGTGTAAATGTACGTAGTTCTATAATCTGATTATTTTTACTAAGAGAAAATTTATGAGTTTATCACTCAACAGATACTTCATTGAATTATTATGTAGGTACAATGTAAAGTGGACTTCTATCTATCTATGTATACCATCACACGAATTCTCACAGATGGGGTTGCAAGTGGGCTAATTACAAGTAATGAAGGTGTGTGTCGTCATCACCGTGCCAATAAAAGACTTTTAGGTGAATTCCATAACTATTTAATAATTTGAAGATTGACTTTTCTTAAGGTATTCTAAGATATGTTTATTTCTAGTTATCATAAAAATATTTTTTTTATCAGAGCTTTACAGAACCAAAAGTACCTACATAACACAAAAGTACACTAGCCGACTTGTTAGGCACACAAAGCGTACAAAATAAAATAGGAGACCTATGCTTTGATGGGAACTCCACATGGTGTAAATCTTACATAAACCAGTCTTAGCCTATTCGTACGCATCAGAAAACCATTTCTGCCTCCTTTGCTCTCTGGTGTACACGCCACTGATATTCGCTGTTTCTATGTATATTATCTACGCTTTAAAATGTATCTACTTTGCTGCCCATCATTACATCATTATATAGACGACTGTGTTTCCATTTCATTTAACATTTATTTCAACTTACAATAATTTCAAACAAACTTATTTTAAATGCCCGCGGAACCAGAAACAAATACTTTTTAAGGTGCTTAATACCATGTACACGGAGAGAAAAAAGTAGTAAAATCAAGTAATTATTACTAAAATTTTTGCATATCCCAGGACAACAAAAGTATTCTTAAAACTACAAATGAATATTTGTAATGGTATTTGGTGAAAACAACAAATGGAGTTCTCTTGATACAAGTAAGCTGCATACTGGTTATTACAAATCTGTTAGTAATATTTGGGTGCGTAGTATGTTGGTATTAGTAATGGGATTTGTAAATATTACTAAACTCCTTTGTATCTCCTAGTGATTCCTATACTTGGTATTATTCACCTCTTAGTATATTTTAGTAGCTTCTTTACTAGAAATTGTAGTTTTATGTAATGGAATTTAGTAACCCATTTTGTGATTTCTATGAGTATTGTTTTGTAATTAAAGCAAATGCAGTTACAAATGTATGCACTTAAATTTACACCATTTGTACCTAGACACTTGTACTATTCATACTCGGAAAAGTAACAGAAAAATAATGAATATTTTTTTCTCTATGAGAACACATATTACAGTAGAAGTAAGTTGTGTTCACTAGAAGTATGAATACATTAGTATAAGAAATATTCTTCATTTTTTTGTTACTTAAACAAGTATAAATTGTGCAAGTGTCTATAGGTACAAGTTATATAAATTCAAGTGCATACATTAAATACATATCTAACTACATTTGTTGCTTTAAAACTTTACACATAGAAAAGTACAAAAAAAGGCTTAAATAATTATAAAACACATCACATAATAAAAATAATTAGTCGTAGTTCTGAATAAAACATTCAACTCACATATACTCAAGTAAATTAGTCATTAAATTTCAGATAGTAAAGTTTGATTTGTGGTCAGAAGCTTTAATATGTCCATTCAATAGTGTTGTAAATTATTGTCTAAGTATAAGTCTTAAAATCCATCTTTCAAATATAACTTTTAGTCATGATACAGTAGTAAAAGATTATTTTTGGGCGTTTAGAACTGAGTCTTACAGTTTCACAAAATTAATATAAAAAATTCTTAATTTTCCTGGTTTTCATTAGGAAATAGGAGTTATTCGAAAAATAAAATTACAAAATATTTCTTTGAAAGGGTTTCCAATTTAATAAGTAAATAAATAACATAGATTATAATACTCCTCAAACCGGAAACATACATGGCAAGAGGAGGAAAATGGGATGTTATAATTACGTGCACTCGCAGCTGGTAGCCTGATCAACGTGGCAACTTCAGTGGAGGATGTGGAGGTCGCCCTTGACGATGAACGACTTCTAGACTCTATAATACCGCGTTCACGAAGTTGCCGTAGTTTGTTGTATACAAAACGAAGCAATTTTCCGGAAGCATTTTTGGCAGTTGTATGAACTAGCGGTGAAATATACGGAGTGTAGTATAAGGCAGTTGACTCCTTGTGGAAAAGTTGCTGGATTTCTACCGACCATCTCAACAGCTGTGTATTTGTTATTTGACAGTGCGTATTTTTTTCTATGATGGCTTGAATTAGAAGTTTTACTAATAAGTTCCGTTGGCCTTCCTCTAATCTTCCGGTGTTTCTTTTATTTAGCATAGCTTTTCCATCCAACGTGGAATTCAATGTATTTAAAATCTGAAACAAAATTAAAGTTTACTATACCTACTATACTATACTATACTATACCCTCACGCCGTGTCCCAAGTGGGGTAGGCAGAGAGAACGGAACGCCAAACAGATCTATCTTTACACACTTCCTTCGCTTCCTCCACATTCATACAGTTCCTCATACACGCACGTCGGTTCCTCTTACCAACACGCGGCCGTCCTTGAGAATTTGATCCACGTGATCAAGCCACGTGGTTCTCGGACACCCGCGTTTCCTCACACCCTTTCTTTCAGATAAGTATATCCTCTTTGTCATTCTTACCTCGTTCATTCGTTCAACATGCCCAAACCACCGTAGTTTATTCACGCGCATTCTGTCCACAACACTCTTCTTGCATCCGCTCATTCTTCTAATATCCTCATTCTTCACTCTATCACGCAGCGTTTTACCAACCATTCTTCTCAACGATCGTAGTCTACTGCGGCAATATTAAAATCAAATTGTCAAATTATTTACTTACATATCCATACTGAAATGTTTCATCAATTTGAATCAACTGCCTGGATGAATGAGCAATGTCTGTGTTTTGAGACACACTCTCTCGCTCGTAGAAGCATCTGATGCACTGGATGTTAGTTGGATAGTTGCAAAGCCCCATACTGTCTCTGGAACAACTGTGGGATGCTCTGTGTCCGGAACTATTATAGAATAAATTGTCTGTAGCTCTGTAATATCTAACTCTTCCTCCTTAAAGATTCTCTTTAAATTTTGCTCTGTCTCCCGGTACAGGAATAAGTTGAGCGATTTCACAATCCGTTAGTAGTCTTAATGTTCCCGCATCCACTCTCCCATCTATATAAGTAACACAAATAAATGTAAGTTGAGGTTTATATAGGATATAGAGTTGGAGTAGTCTCTATTTATAATCCATTACAAACAAATTACGACTCACTAACGATAAGGCTAGCCACCCATTCTTAATGTCTTATTTTCTGTATAATTATGTGTATAAGTAGGCAGCTAATAGTGTGATTAGATTTATAATCCATTGTACTTACCAATAAATTAACCTATGTAAGCACTGCAATTTCACTTGGTCAATAAATCCTTAACCAATAAATATTATCTGTGTACAATAAATCCTTAACCAATTAATCCATTATGAAAACACACAAACTACACAGCACTCGAAATACAGCACTCGAAACACAGCGCTCGAAACACAGCGCTTGGAACACAGCGCTTGAAACACAGCTTCACTCCAAACACAGCAAACTACACACTGCCGCGAACAAGTTGTGACATACTGTCTTGTGACAGCTAATAATATTACTTACTTGTCAAAAGTGTTGGTCATTTGAAATTGCTGTTTTTATTGAAGATTAGTTTTATCGGAATTAAGTATAAACAATTTGTTACGGTAACAAATCTACAGTCACAGAAATAACAAAATGTTTGTGATATTTGTAATCCATTGTTATTTTTACAATATTTTAGTTTTTTCGTCAATTACAAAAACCCGTTTTTTGGTATTAGTTTTAACATTTACAAAAATAACGTAAAAATAAGTGTGCGGTGTAAATCCTAGAGAAATTTAATGAAATATACAAAAATTTTGTAATTTCGGCATTTACAAAGCGACTTTTTAATTCGAACAATATTTTTTCTCTCCGTGTACGTAGCAACATACTTACTTACTTTTCGGGTCCGGACTTCAGACCTTGCCATTCCAGTATGCAGCGATGTACATCGCCTTGTCATTCGTCATCATCAGGTCATTCATATTTGATGCATTCCGCATCAGCGGACATTGCAATAGGTGAGAATCACTCTGCTCCTCCCCGCAGTCGCAGCTGGCGTCCTCTCCATCTAAAAAGCCCCACTTCTGCTGGTTACCTACTTCTGCACCTTGTCACCCCAACTCTTAGTCTGTTTAGTGTCTTCCACGTGGGGTCAGCCACTCACAGAGCAACATTTTTTTTTTTATTTATTCAAATCAAATATAAAATTATGATTAACAAGTATGCAATGCAATGTCCAATTTATAAGTGTCCATATATTAAATGATTTATTTTATATTATAGCCCATTCGGTGGTCAAACACAATCAAAAATATAAAAGGAATAAAAAAGAAGTCAAAATTTTTGAAATATAAACATTACTTAAATGAAACAATTAATTTTTTTTTAAATACTTACAAACTATGAACACAAAATGTAAACAAAATTTACCTACCTATATGTAAGTTAAATCATTTATACCAAAAACTTGTAACATACTAATCAATATATTAAAAAATGTTTTAAACAATGTTTTTTTCTTCTTCATTGAAAATTCTCTTCCATAACAGGATATAATATGTATAATTGGACGGGAGTGAGGGCGCACTTAGATAGGACAAAATAAGGCAGCTGCCATCCTCCGTAGGATATTATAAATTGTTGGAAATTAGACAAAAATAACATTGAGTATAGGTAAAGTATGAAAATTGGCACCGTAGCGGAAAACTGCTCTTCTCTAGAAACCAGACTGAATATAGGGTGAAACTGCATATTTGTCATAATATGCAGTTTTTCTAACGGTAGGCTGCATGTTAAGGTTTGGTTTGCTTACTAACCTACTTATGGGATTTGCCGTGATGTTATTATTTTACTTAGATATCATTCAGAAGGTCTTTTGACTACCACTTGTATTATAGGAAATGTGATTTTATTGAAGTTACATATCTACTAATCTCTCGTACTAATTGAAGAGAAGGTTTTAGCCGGCCGGCCCTTCAGGTTTGACCATAAGCCCACCCGTAAGGACAATTTTAGTTTGAATGTAAGGATAAATAGGGGTCTACGACTACTGAGATATACAGTTGTGAGGGGGTCTCTCTTCAATGTCCAAATTGAATAAGCAGGGTTACTGTTGAAACAATCTAAATGTGATCTGCAGGGCTACTCTTGACAAAACTAAACACGATCTTAATCTAGTCTTGATCTTGATCATATGACGCACGAAGTGACTATTGGCCAAAAATACACGCAAACCGATCGCGCGTTAGCGGTAGCGCGGTGTTTTTGACCATAGTCCCTTCGTGCGTCGTATGATCAAGATCAAGACTAGATTAAGATCGCGTTTAGTTTTGTCAAGAGTAACCCTGCTGAATCTTGTCTTGATCTAAATCATATGACGCGCGAAGTGACTATTGTAATAAATACGTGCATGTACCAATCTCGCGGTAGCGGTAGCGCGATATTTTTTTACTATAGTCACTTCGCGCGTCATATGATTTAGATCAAGACAAGATTCAGATCGTGTTTAGATTGTGTCAAAAATAGCCCTGCAGGAGTTCATTGAGCCTAAGTTTTTCCTTAATATACATATTATTATTGCTCATTTCATGACTTCCGACCATTCTAAATTATTAGATATTCATTCATATCATCTCGGTGTTTCTCATGGATGGGGTAGCCATCAGATGAACTGCAAGTAATAAACATGAAAGCTGTCTGAAAGAAAAGTAAATGTTAAATATATTAAACGGGGTGTTTTACGATTACCTACCTTTTAAAAGACACTCGAAAATGGGCAGAAAATGTTGATAGATCCATTCTAAAGCGACGATTCGAAAATTATAAATATTTGAAAAATTATATTTATTGTTTCTACAGCTTTTTATGTTCCAAAATGATCGCAGTATGTATGATGTATATCTAAATAAATATCTACTATATTTTGCCACTTGTTCTGTAACTTTGTTTAGCATTTCTCACGAAAGTGTTTTAAGTCCATCAATGTCTAAGGAATGGTGTCAGCGGGCGGCTAATCCTTTGAACTAACAGCCATGGTACATAGTAACTCCGCTGTATACCCACCTACTGATACATAAATACCTAGTAAATAGTGTATATAATATACTTAACTGCGTCGAGAGTTTCGGGGAAGAGTCCAATTCAATTGTAGAAATAAGGCCCGTGCGCGTGCCCTAACAAAAAAAAATCAAAGTCATATTAAGGAGTGATATTTGTTACCGCTGTTACTATACCAACACGGTATATACCACAAATGGGGTAGCCAGCAGACCAGCTGTATGAATTTAACATGCAAGCTGTCCTCTCTACGCCAACAACAAATTAAGACATTCAGGATGGGTGGCAAGCCTCATCGCTGAATTTAAGATGTAAAATGTTTTTTCGAACACCTTTATATTACAAGATGCTTGAAAACTCACGGAAAACAGTGGGAGACCGATTCTCAGCCGGTTGTTCTAGAGAACTTGAATACTTAAAAACCATAGCCTGTATTCAGTAAGTTTTACGGGAAGTTTGTCCAACTTTAAGTGGTACCTCAGACTTGGAAGGCATTTAACTCAATGCTTCAACTAAATTGAAATACATTTTAACCTTTTCAGGACCGTAAGATTTATAAAAGTAGTTTTAAATATCCATCTCTGTTTTATTTTCAAAAATTGATAACTTATTACTAAAAATACAATAATGTTTCATAAATAAATTGTTACGGTTTTAGTATAAATGTATGCAAAAAATATTTTCGTTCGTCCTTAAAAGGACTCGTATTGCAATAAATATCAGTTTTATTATCTAATAATAAAGTAATTAATCAAAGGGGTAATTATACTAAGTTTGAAAATATTAGAGTGTTTTTTTAACTCAAAAATGAAGAACTAAAAATAAAGCAAAATAGTAAACACGGAAATATTTATCAGTTTTACCATTGTACATTTTTCTAACAAATATATCAATACTTTTAGGACAATAAATACCTTTCACCACATTATAAAAATTATGATGAATTCAACTTTGAATATGTGGGTACGTACCTAAATACTTGCGACACCCAAATACAACTTTATACACCTTTCACAGTAAGTTAAAAGCTTGCATCGTGAAAGGGGGTTTGCTGGCACCTGGGATCGAACCATGAATCTCATGTGCACGAGGCCGAGACTCTACCTCCAGGGCGGCCAGGCTACCGACGAACTCAAAATACGTAGGTAGCTCATTAATGTATCTATATTAGGGTGTCCCTTATTTGGTCGAAAAAATTTTTTTTTCAGTTATTGAAACGCATACCCTCTAATTGTGTTTATTAGCATACTACTTACCCAAATACAGAATTTAAGCTTTCTACGTTGATTGGAACCCGTGCCGACAGAGCCTCAAAGTTTTAGAAAAAAGCTGCTGAAAGCGTCTTTTAAATTTAGCTGTAGATCATCACTTAATACCACTATGTTAGCTAAATATTGATGAAAACACAAATTTATAAGGATTATTTCTTATAATTATCAAAAAAAGTTACAAAATTGATATTTATTAATTCCGATATATCCTCTAAAATGTCTCTCTTTTACAGTCTAGGTACATTTTTCTATGTTCATGCACCCAACGTCATAAGAACTGATTCTATTCTTCGTCTGCGGTTATCAAACCATGAAAGCCTTGGATTAGTTTATCAGCTCTTTCAGCTGTGTCATTCACTGCTTTTAAGCTAGATATCTTTTTTAAGCTTCCACAAATGCCACGATTTCTTTATACGAAGATACACCTTCTTGAAGGATAGTGCTGTCAAGTTTTAGTTGTGAAAATAAATCTTTGCTCTTGGCGGATACAAAATAACTCAAAAAATTTTCCTATTAAATATTAAGGCTACTTGTAGAATACATAAAAAGAACATGGTATAACATATTAAATAAATTGAGCACTACTACCTAACATATAGAGAGCCAGGCCAGTTCCAGTTCCTTTGATTGTTCATATCTCTTACCGAAATCACCAAAGTTTTCTTTTTTTGTAAATTTTCTACAGTGGTCCCTTTGGTCTGCTCATCAATTTTATCATAGAAATTAAAAGGACGGCTATTTCTTTTGACAAATATCACAAAATGTTGACTGAACTTGTTTTAAGTCGCTTTGGAAATCAGCTTGTCAATTCTTTCGTTACCATTTAATATTAAAAAAAAAACACAAGTCTTGATTCGGCGCTTTCAACACCAAACAGCATTCAAGCAAGGACTTTACATGAACTACCACAATAAACAAACAAACATCTAGTAAGGTTTCTTTGTCCTTAGCCCCATTTTAAACTAAGACTGCAAGAGTAAATAGCTCTTCTCATCCATCGTACTTGATGCATTGCACCAATAGATCTGATTTTAAAATTATGTGGATGCCAGAGGCTCTCTCAGGCATATCAAAGCTGTGTAAAGCAGCAGGTGCTAACAAGCTCTCTGAAACCATACGCTTAAATCTCTTTTTCTCTTCTGCTAGTTTTTTCAGCCTCGCTTTTTTTCAATTTCAGCTATTTTTTTTTCAACACCCGCTTAGCATCCTGTACGTCTTGGTTCTCTTTGCTTTTACAATAATTTATTATCTTCTCTGGTTTTTAGTCTTTTGAGAGCATCGGCGAATAGAATATCGCATAAATTATCCAATTCAAGTGGAAATTCTCCTCACGGTGCCGATGAAAATCCTGAATCTTCTTGCTATTTTTTGGCAGCTCTTTTCAGAGCTAATAAAAATCCCCTGACCTTTTTACACGATTATTAACAGCTCTATTAGGTATTGTAACCTTTTCCCAGAAAGTAATGCATACGCGAATGACTAGATTTTGCTTTCACTAACATTCAACTTGATATCACGTATGTCGAAAGACAGAACTGCGAGAACTTGACGATTGGACGGTTATTTTGCACCTGTCATCTATTGATTTACTTCACCAACCAAGAAAATACTGTTTACATTGCTTCTTAGTTCTACTGACATCTTTGAAATATAAAAAAATCCGCGATAATTACCAGAAAACCCGAGACTGAGTGACAATAACAGTGGGCACTCACCGCCCCTGGGAAGTAATTTGTATGAAGATGTTTCCGTGCAAGTCGGCACGGGTTGCACTGTTCCGAATAAGATGAAAATTGGTTTTTGAGTGTTTTAGGACCAAATGAACAAAATAAGAGCCTATGCGTTGTAAAATTAAAACTTTGAAAAATAAGGGACACCCTAATCTATGTGGTTATGTATTGGTGTGATTTGATTTGTTTTTTATTGAAATGTACACATTTTTTAATGTTCGAAAACTGTGTAAAATTGTTAAATTGTCATGTATTTTAAAAGGCAAATGCCGGTTATTGTCCAAAATAAGAAAAATACCTAGATATACTTCCCTTGGACCATAAAGGGTTAAAGTAGGGGTGTAGAAAGTAAGTATTGGAGGATTCTGATAACTTTCTTGCCTACTTTAAATTATGTTAATTCTAAGTGAAGTCCCGAGACGGAATGTTACTCTAAATTAAGTTAAAACTTTACTCTACTAATACTAATTAGCAACTTTTTTATTTTATATATTTTTACTGTTTTGTGCTAGTTACCAAAAAATAAACTTATTACCTATTCAAAACTCGTTCAAAGTGCGAAAATGTACTTATCATGTATGATTGTTTTAATATTTTCTTTCGGGGGATAGTAAAGGTCAGGGTGCTTCTACGTATCTGAGAAAGCAGGCAGCTGCAGATTCTGTGAAGAGAAAACAGAGACTCCTCAACAACATTTGTAATGTCACAGAGTTTGCAAGAATCAAGGCTTTGGACAATAGCCTCCCACCCTCGATCATGTTGAAGATGTTTGTGGAAAGTTAAAATGAACTAGGAAGAATAAGCCAAGCAAATAAAAACATGAATTAAACAGACATCGGCGTTGATGCATGAAAGGAGGAAGCGAAGGAAGTGTATAAGGATAAATCAAATTGGTGTTTCGTCCTCTCGGCCAACCCCTGCGACGTGAGACGACCAATAAATAAGTAGGTATATAGATTAAATAATGTAGGTAATCGTTTTTTTTTATTAATATCCCTACTTTGAGAGTGATTATAATTTAAAAAAATGTTAAATTTAAAAAAAAATGTTTGTTGAGTTGACGTTTTTTCATTTATGTAATTCTTTACACAGATTAAAACAATATAGATATAAATTTTAGCAATGACTTTGTAAGTCGAAACCAGGGCATTCAATTATTAAAATATAGTAAGATTTAATATATCTTTTTATTTACGAAAATTAAAAAAAATACTACTACTTTTATACTATCACGACATAATCACAAGTGGGGTAGCCAGCAGACCAGCTGATAAAATATTAAGACATTCTGGATGGGTGGCAATACTCGAGATATAAAACATCTTTATTTTTTCAGACACCTGCCTTTTACATACAGATCGCTCGAAAACTTACGGAAAAGAGTGAGATTCTTTGCCGGGTGCTTTACGGAATAAAATATATTTATCTGCGTTATAATCCAAGTTCTTGTATTGTTTCTTACAACAAGACAAGATTAGTACTATAAAGGCATAAGTAAACTATTGTGATGATTAATTATTATAATACTAGATACATAGTTTTGTCTAACAGTGCCGTGCTATCCATACATGCAAAAAAGGTGCGTCTGAACGAATGGTGCAAAAGAATATGCTGTCCCTCTTTCCTCCTCTCCGACCATATAGGAAAGAAAAGAGAAGGAAAATGATTATTTAAAAATCTTATGTAAATAAAGAGAAGACAAGAGTGACAAAATGTAGGTACGTTCGCTCAGTGTGGATAAAACATTGCTTTCATGAATGCAATATTTCTCAAGCCTAAGTTGATTAAAGCGGTATTTCATACCAACAAATACTGGATATAATATATTATTTTATCCGTGACATAGATAATAATATACAGTTGATTGCGCTCTTGTAGCTGCCACAACCAATAACTTTTTTTAAACTAAAAATAATTACCGGGTTGGTTGGAAGACATCGCATTTTAGCGATATACTCGCCCTCTGTGCATTGAATTGTATAATTGATAATTATTTTCTATGATACTGTTTTAATTTTTATTATTGTAAACAATGAACAGTGAAGAATAAAATAAATAAATAAATAATTTTGACTAAAATACTATGTTGTGTATTTGAGTGTTATTTTTGGCGTTTGTTGTGTTAAAATCAAATGATAAATTGTAAACAAACGATTTTACAAATTCAATTTAATCAAAATTTGGGATAATAACTCTTTGTTCAGTAAAAAAACAATAAAAATAAATTGTATTGTGAAAAAAAATAGTGAAAATCTACCCTAGAGCTGATTTGAATTACGAAAATGGTGCAATATAAAATATGATCTTTTGATTAGGTATAATAAAACATTAGATGATACAAAAAGTCTATCATTTACTACATACGTAAGTTAGACCAATGTAAAAAAAATATTCCCGCCACTGGTGTGTAGAGATAATAATTATTACTATGCGTAGTAACAAAGTGCGTACTAAGTATGTAAAATACAAAAGATCTGTTCGTTTTCTCAACTCGGAACAATTACTTACAGAAAGGTTAAACCTTTCTCCAACATGACCAACCATTCTAACTACTATTACTAGTCATAATAAGATGAAATAATAGACTCAAATTATTATCTTATTGTGAGCATACATTAGGGCAATTTGTATGATGTATTTACTCCTGTTATACGCACTTACCATTTCTGAGACTTACTATATATTATTATTGTTGTTCACCGTAAGGCGATTTGTCGAATTCGGACTTTTCCTCCTTTTTACTAGAGTAGGCAGAGAGAACCGAAAGCCATGTAGATCTATCCTTACAAACTCCTTTTGTTTCCTTCACTTTCATGCAATTCCTCATAGTACGTACGTCAAATATCAAATTTTTGGTATGATGTTTTACGAATATGTGCTTTTACAGGACACTCTATAATTAACGGAAAATAGTGAGATAAGTAATTTTTTTAAACGAGTACGTTACGAAAAAATCTTGCCAGAATTACATTTATAATTTTGTAGTAATCAAGTTAACAGCTCCGGCCTGATCACTCGTAAACGAGTGGATGGTCGGGAATGACCCGTGAATGTCGGGATGGATGGGAAAATATAATAGAAGTTAACAGTTCTTTAGCTACGTTTCTGCTTACTCGAGTAGTTCTGCATAGTGTTGTGGAATTCTCAAGAAATAATTTTACGAGAAATTTACCGAGAAAATTCTCGGTTAATTTCTCGGAGTAGAGAATTTTCCAATAATATTTTTAATTTTTTATTTAACAGTATAATAATAATAAATACTTGATTCAATCAATCAATAACAATGTACAAATGTTCAGACAATTTATCACTAATATGGCTACAATTAATTATGGAAACAAAAAAATGTTAGGTACCTACAAAAAAAAATGCTAATAAGATGAAAAATCTTGATGTTTGACACCCCACATGCCCATATTTAAGTTAAAAAAAATTGCAGGTACGTACATGGAAAAAAGTGTTAATAATCTCTGATTTGGCCCTTAATCAGCCCCACAAATTTTTGGATCAATCAGGTTGGCTGCGAAGTGTACTGGGCGAAAGGTCATAATACCACTAAGAAAAATTATGGAGAGAAATTTCTCTTCCATCAGAGGAGAAATTTCTCGTTCTCGAGTAATTTCTTTGGAGAATTTTCTCTTCTCTCATCACTAGTTCTGCAATAAGAACCCGATCACAACACAATCACCTGGGCAGGAACAATAGCGAGGTGTACGCTCAGTAAAAATTAAGACATGGATGTAAAACCTCATTGCTGAAATTAAGATGTAAATTGTTCTTATTTTTTTGAACACCTGCCTACTAAAGTACACTCGAAAATCTACGGAAAACAGTGGGAGATCAATTATCATCCGGGTGCTCCACGGTTGATTGCACCCACGAAAAAAAATATGATTCGATTTATCATCAATTAGTCGGAAAATCGGTCCGAAGGACCATAGCGATTAAACACAACATCAGCGAGATGGACAATAGTCAGTAATAGTATTAGTAGAACTAGTGTTGTACCTTTGCGTACCAGGTAGGTATATAGGCAGTAGATATATTATCTCTAGTTGTTCTACTGTTAACTATGTTCTAGGTAAGCAGATGATAGTAAGAAGTATGAAGTACAATGGGAACCATTATAACTGACCCTTGAACAGTAGTTATATTTAGCACTAGTTTAGCACCCGGCTTTAATCAGGGAATAGACATCAAATTTTATAATATACCATCACACCATATTCTTCACATAGGGTAACCAGCAGTTCAGTTGCATGTAATAAATACGCAAACCGGTCTCTCCGTGCCAACAAAAAATTGAAACATTCAGGATGGGTGGCAAATCTCATCGATGAATTTAATAAGATGTAAAATATCTTTGTTTTTTCGAACACTTGGCTTTTACAGGATACTCGAAAACTGACGGAAAAGAGTGGAAGACCAATTCTTTGTCGGATGTTTTACGGTTCATAGACATCGAAATAAAAATAGATATTGCGAATTTCATAAGCAATAAATATTGTTGAAAATTTTCAAAATGTCAACACCACCAAGCAAATGTGTTTTTTTTTATATATTATCCTATCTATTGATTTAGCTTTATGCTTATATTAAAAAAATTGTATGTCCTATGTAGAAAACACATTAATAAAAAATTATACATGACCTTTGATTTATTTCGAAGAATGGTGATAATAAATCGAATTTTCAAATGTCTGAATACTTACACATTGCTACTATAACCTTAATAATAAATGAGATAAAAATATATGAAAATTAATTATCTGGGAACACGCTTAAAGGATCCAAATTTTCATAAAAGCCATTGGTTCTCTCGTTTCACTCCTGGTTATAGTGTCCATAAAGAACATAATATCCAATCATCCTCATGCAAAGACAGAGCAGAACTTGCCTCCATAACGACATTCCTTACGCTCTGATATTATTGGTGTGTTATGAACATAGAGGTCATATACACGTAAACATTTGCAACAACAACGACTGTAGCTCAACAAGTCTTTGCGGGACTTGACTTTCAACAAAATCTGTCTCCATTCTCTAATGTCGGAAGCAGCAACTTACTGTCCTCCAGTTGGCAGCCAGTGATATACAGTCTTCTGCGACCCCATTCATCCACCGAAACTTCAGTTATCCTACTCGCCTTCTCAAACATATATATTTACAAACATGTTTTTTATATTTATGTTGAGATTATAATAGAGTTTGTTAGAGTGAGTCCCTGATACAGTACTGAAGGTTACATTATCACCCCCATTATTTACAAAAATGAGGGTTCTAATATTTACATCCATAATACATACATACATAGGTACATACATAACATTATAAAAGGGTAGGTAGTTATTAAGGGTAGTTACCTAGCCTGTTATTATTGTTATTAAGTAAGTACTATTAGGCCATTTTCACACTGACGGTTCTTGGAGGATATACATGATAATTAACTTCTTTATTTTTTTCATCTTCCTGTGCCACGCCAGGTCTCGCAACGTCGGTTACCAGTTGAGCGAATGCCTCCCTGTCTCCAGTGAGATGAAAAAGCTCCTCCACTCCTTGGACACCTGTTCATTCTCAGTTATTTCCAAGTCACGATGCTCGCCTTCTGCCAATAACCCTTTCTTCTTCTATCTTCCCCTTTTATATAAATTGAAGCACAATGCATTTCTCATGAAACTAAATAATCATATTTAATCATAAATTACTGAGAATAACGTAAAAAGTCTATCCTGTTCCACAAGATTATGGTATCTCTTATATGTAAGTAGGATAGCCAGTAGGTAACATTACTGCGTGTAATATACATCCAGATCGTACTTTCTAAATCTATTGAAAATATATGTTCAGGATGTAGTTTGTAATTATATTATCATAAACGGAGACACTTTTATTAATTTACTCTACATTAATATGCTCTTGAGCTTTCGTTAAGTGCCAAGACTCACAGCAATACAGAAGGGTTGGGATGATACAGGCATTACACAAGTGACATTTCGTCCTGACATTGAATTCAGACGCTCTTCAAATTCTGTTCGTATTATAGAAAGCCCAGCTGGCAGCTCTTATGTGGATTTGAAATTCATAATTGTCTGGCGTTATGGTTGTTTCCAGGTATTTAAATTTATTGACCTGAGATATTTTGGTCAACTTTTTAGTCGGACTAAATTTAACGTGTTGATATGGAAAGAGCCTTATGATTATAAAGGTTTGCTGTAACACCGCAAACCCCCGGGCAGTGGCTGAAATGGTGACGAATTAAAAGGACCCGGCCATTCATTGCTGGACAAAAAAATAAGACCTTTGATATATAAGTAATACTATTATTTTGGATAATGAAGAAGGATTGTGACTAATGTTTCTATTGTGTCACTTGAATGCTTCTCTCCGTTATCACACGCCCCTCCAGTTCATATACAGAACATATGGAGGTACTACTTAACGCTTCTTTAATGAACATTAATTATTTGTAGGTAGCGATCTAGTTTTTTGTTTGATCCCCTAAATTTTTAATGTACCTCAGCTCTGCATTATGATTCAACTCTAAAACTTTCATATTATCTAATTATGATTTTTTTTCAAGATGTAATTCAGATTTTTTGTTTCTTTCAAGTATTTGAGATGACGTTGATAACAATAATAATGATAAAAAAAATTATGGCAGAATATATTTTTTAATAAAGATATATTTATTTATGTATTTGGGCTTTGCTATAAACCCAAATACAACCTTTTACACCTTTCACAATAAGTTAAAAGCTTGTGTCGTGAAAGGGGAGCTTACCGGTAACACATAAAACAATGAAACAAATAATTCTCTGCAATGGGTAAATTTATTTATTTATTCATTACTGTGCGTTCATTAAACCAATTTCACGGATTATTTAATTAAAATTTAATACAAAAATATGTAGAAGGCGAGTTTATTGTAAAGGTCCGATATCTCCCATTTTACCCATCAAGTTAAAATAAAAAATGACATAAGACGTATAAAAAGCCCACGGGATAAGTACCTGTCGGTAAATATAAGGCTAGAGCAACGATAAATATTTTTTATTACCACACATAATTATAACGCAGAGAAAACGATTCACTTTCATTAATACATGGTAAGAACATGGCGTGTCATCTTATTTTCAGATAAACAAATAGATCATTTCAAATTTACGAATTCTCTTCGGTGCTCTACAAATCTACATAGTACAGCCAGTTACCATTTTTAGCATGTTCATATTTCAGCTTGTACGGAATGACTGTATGTGACTTGGTATTTTTCATATTACTCTAATGGTAGAAAGTTGCGAAACAAAATCATTTATATAAATTTTAGCTAAGTAATTGTAATGTATTATATTTTAACAAAAAGGGTATAAGAAAAACAACTAACTATAAAAGCCATTTTATTTGCACGACATTAACTGCAATGGACTAACTCAACTTTATTTACGTTTAAGTCACACTCTCTTGAATCTGGAAAATATTGAAATATGGTATTTTGGTTATTTAAATCAAAGATTCAATTAATTAAAATTACATCAAATGGCATTGAAAATTAATTTCATTTTAAAATATAAGAATTTGAAATAAATATCTTACGTATTCTGATATTATATATGTGACAACCATAATTGTATGTGACAACCAAATGCGTTAATTTTTATATAGATTGTTTATTAAACTTATTTATTTTTCCCTGCACATTGATAATAAGTAATTTTAAAAAGAAGTACGTTCATTTTAAATTAAACACATTTTTATTTTTTATCAGTGTTTAATTCCATTATACCTACATATGTTTTAGTTAATTGTTCATATTTTTGCGACCGTAAAATGGATCCTGATGAGATTGAAAAATACATATTATATATAGATTCCGATATTTCCGATAGTAGTGAATCCACCCGAAAACATGTTTATAAAAATTATTAAGTTTGTCTAAAAACCGTAAAACGACCAGTAAAACGCGTGCAAACGAAATATTGGTGCAAAGACTGCGAAATCCCGTTATGCCCAACGCAATGTTTTCGCGAATACCATACACTACTGCATTTCTGATTCAGTGTGTAATGTTTGGTCACCCTAAATCTTAATGTGAAGTGTGTAAATGTGTTAGTGAGTTATGAACGTGTTAGATAAATAGTGTTTGAATAATAATTATTTATTGATTGAAACATGGAATAGATTAGTTTTTTTTAAATTGGATCTTCATGTCAACAAAGTGTCTCATGACTAGCAATAAGGATATTTTCATAATTTATGATGTGAACAGCTATAGGAAGAGATTTTTGTGGAACTTTGGTAATTTTTTAACATTTTTATTTGATTATTCTTCAATTTTTGTATTAAAATGTCTGAAATTTATTTTTTAAATTATTGATTATCATAAAATTATAGTTAGTCTAGAAGATCCTGTATAAAAAATATCGCAGTCGCCTTCAGTTTGTCAGAAAAATAATTAAAAATCGACACAACCTTTTGCGAAAAAAATACCTTGGTACCGAGAGGGCTACTCTTATAATATTGCTTGGAGCTCTCGTGGTTAACGAAAAAAATATCGATTGAGTATGTTCATATTGTCACAAATTGGAAAGTGTTCATAATTTTCATTAATCTTAGTTCGTTCCACTGTATTTATAATGTGTTTTTTCTAGAATTAATGAAACTAAAACTGATTTGTTGATTTTGTTATGTGAATGATGATGTGCAAGAAGTATAAAATAAATAAATATTTGATTAAATTTAAATTTATCTTTGTGAAAATTCATATTAATTAAAAAAAAAATGTTTTATTAAAAACACTGTTAATTTTCACATACACTATAAATAATTGCCAAGCGCTTTCGTCTTGCGGCATCTTCAGGGCAAGATTTACATAAAACTCAGATTAATAGATTTTAATATAAAACAATAGTTAATAAATATATATATATTCACTTCTAAATAAAACTATAAATTTATATTTAAAGCACCGTTCCTATGACAACGACATCAAAGTTTTAAAAAGTGACTTAGTTGATGCAGAATTACTGTGGATTGAGTAAATTTCTCGTGCTATTTCGTATCTTTCCAAGACGATCGGTGGTGGGAGAAAAAAAGGTTTATTGAGATATATCAGTATTGTTTTGAATGTGCAATAATTCATTATTTTATTTACATAGTTAACTGTACCTATTTGGCTACTACGATGATATTATAAAGATACACAGACGGAATTTATTATCAATTAAAAATTAAAATTTAAATGAAAGGAATACTAAGCTAACATTTACGTCAAAATGATAAAAGCTGTTTGGAAAATAGTAAATATTATTCAAAATTAATTACAATCACAATTTGTATGATCACTTAGCTCGAAAATTTTATCAACATTTTCACTAAAATATTTGTAATAAAATTAAAGAATATGAATTAAATTATGATAGTGTCATATTTTTTGCGCTGAGAGGATGTTCTACCATAAACTATGTCCATGTAATATGGTATTGAATATATAATAAATGTATACACTTGCATTTTTTGCATTTGACATTTTAAATATTGTCTGTGGTCTTCTATGAATGTTGAAATTTGCAGGGAGTTATTGTGTTATTATTTTAGACTCGTTTTCAAATTCTCTCTTTTGTTGTTTATTTTGCTTATTGATTTTATGTAATAAATAAATAAATATAACAGCCCTCCCGTCCTTTTCTATCACATTTCGAGTGTTTTGTAAAAAAATACTTCCTAAGATATCATATATAATAAACCATTCTTCTTCTGTAGGTGCCCTGTCAGGTCCCCCCAACGTTGGCAATCACTCTGGCATAGGCATCTCGGTCCTGCGCTGTCTGGAATAACTCCTCCACACCTCTTATTCCAGTCCAATCTCGTAAATTGCAATAAACCTATAAGACATTCAAAATCTTGATTTCATCGATGAGGCCTACCACCCATCCCGAATACTTTATTTTGTATGCCATAAAGAAGATCACCTTTCTATTCGTTTATTTACGGCTGGTGTGGCGTGGAGGTAACGCTCTTGCCTTTGAGTCACGAGGTCCCGGGTTCGATTCCCGGCCAGGGCAAAGTGAAGAATAACCTTTTTCAAATTTTCCTGGGTTAGGGTGTTACATGTATATTATGTGTTAAGTGCATTGTATTTGTGTGTATAGTCGCGTTAGTATCCATAATACAAGATTCATCCTAGTTTGGGACTAGCTCGATCTGTGTGAATTGTCTTTGTATGATTTTTTTGCATATTCATAGTTAATCCACTGGCTAACCCACTTTCACAAAATTACGTGATGGTATAGATAGCTAGAGTTAGAATTTGTCAACATTATCACCGTATATATTATTAGCATTATTCCATTTTTTATTATTTCATGTTGAAACATAAGATACCTACATCGCTCACTCTTTCATTCATCACTTATTTAACAGTAAAAAAGCGATACTTTTTAACATTGATAAAATACTGAAATATGGGGTAGAAAGAAAGTACTTTTAAAAAAAGGTCTTCTTCAATTTGTATTTGCGTTAAATGTCTCGTAAATATCTTCATGGATAAATAGATATTATAATTTTTCTATCTATGTATTTAATATGAATATTTTTTTAGAAATATTATCGAATATCTGTTAAACTTTTCACAGTATAAGTTTCGAGTGAAATACTAATCGACTACTGACATAAAACTCTTCACTAATCATAATTTAGTTCAAATATTTATATTTTTATAGCAGCGGCGATATACTATTGCATGTAGAAATGCACAGCATATAAAACCATAAATCTGTCTGAGTTAACCAATAGACTGTGTGCAATGATAATAATGATGATAATTCTGGATGATTTTGTTTTGACGCCGTTTAACAGTCCCTAGACCGTCTTAAGGTTGCCGGTGAAGAGTGCAGTTTTCAATTTGCTTCTGAACCTGGTGACAGTCTGATTGTTTTTCAATGGCACCGGTAGGCGATTCCACTTAACCAGCCCAACAACACCAAAACCCCTCTCATAGAAGTTAGACTTATAGGCTCTATTGGGCTCAGTAAGTCTATTCACAGTCAGTTCCGAAGAGCGTAGAGGTCTTCTTTTGGTCAAGTCAAGGGGATAAAGCTCTGTGAGGCACGATGGTGAATGAATATGAATAAGTTATCCTTTTCGAACCAAAACAATAAGACGTTCAGGAAGGGTGAAAAGGTACTGCATACTTTAACCATAATCAAAAGAAAAAAACTCTATAGACGCATACATATATCCTCTTTATCGGCAAAATACATAATAGAGCATGTATGTTCCTGGATAACAAAATAGTGCAGAATATATATTAATGGGAACGTTACAAATTTTGAGACCCAATGATACTTGCGTGGGCTAACAATGCATCATCTTTGTCGACAAAGAATATTTCTCCCACCCAGGCATCTTAAATTGAGCAGTAAGGTGTGCCACCCATCTTGAATATCTTTACCTGTTGTTGGCACAAAGAGGAGAACTTACATATTTATCATACGCTGTTAGGCTGCTGGTTACTCCACTTTGCGGGATATGCCGTGATGGTATAGATATAGATAGAACCATTTCTTTCAGAATTTTTGCACAAATTGCATTGATGAACATAATCAATCTGTCTTAGGAACGTTTCATAATTCTACAAAGGATATATTCAATATTCGACAAGTCGGATACCTACTTATTGTCAATGATATTGTTAACAATGTGAAAGATTTATCTCATAATATGGGATATCTCCGAAAATAAATCGTGTGTTAATGATTTGGATTATCTGGCTAAACTAAAAAAAATAAAAATATGGAAGTTAGAACCTTGCTTCTAAGTATTCGACTATAATAGATATAAACTCAATATTATAATCAATACAGTTTTTCTAGACCATTTTTTGTCCTCTTACACATTATATGAAGTATCATTATAACAATACATTATTTTTACATCTTCTACTTCTCTTTGCACCGCATAAGGTTTCTGCAATGTTGGCGATTACTCTTACATAGGCTTGCCTGAACTGCGCCAGTAAGAAGAGCTCCTCCTCACGCCTCATTTTAGTGCAATCTTTTACATTACAAAGCCGTGAGATTTGCCTTCTAACAGAACCAAATCATCCTTCATTATATCCTTCCAGATTTTTTTTACTAGCTTAAGATGAAATTTAGCGAATTACCGAAATTGTTTACGCTGGTTGAGGATACTTTGAATAAAGAAACATAAAATGCTTCGAAGAAAGATTCGCACATACCTAAATATAATTTCTATACCTATTTAAAAAATTGATTCATTTATCTTTTTTTCCAAAACATACTCAATGAATGCAAGATTTTAAAAGGACATTAATTTCTCTGATACTTTCTTTACTTGATTAATTAATTCTTCGCTCTATGTTAGTAAAAATATTAATGCATTTTTTTACTACTACTATATTATTATCACGACATATCCCACAAGTGGTGGCAGACTAGTTGCATATAATAAATATGCCAGCCGTCCTCACTGTGCCAGCAAAAATTTGAGACATTCAGAATGGGTATCATCCCTTATCGCTGGATTCAGCTTGTAAAATGTTTTTTTTTCTTTTCGAGCACTTGAATTTTACAGGATACTCAAAAACGTACATAAAAGAGTAAGATACCTACTCTTTGTCGGGTTCTGCACTGTTCCTTTTGCTGGTAATTCCCTTTTTTATGCACTATACAGTTTTAAAAATAAAAAATAAATATAAAATTCAATATATAAAAGTCGAGATTATTCTTGCCGATATTTCTAAACTTAAAAGAAATATTGTGCAGGAAAACTTGAAAATAAGACGATTTGATTAAATTTCCTTTTTTAATATGTTTGCTAATTTGCTACTCAAAATATTTTATTAAAATATTTATTAAGTGACATATTTACTTTTGTTTGCAGGCGAAGTATTTATGTAGATTGAGTTACTTGGTCGTTGTACTATCTAAGAAACTTCACCCCCTTCGAATAAATATTTCGCAGAAGTACTTAGACACGTTTGAAACAAAATTAATATTTTCCAGGGGTTCAAAAACCATTTAAAATTCTTGAATTGCCTGTCACATAAAAACGTTTAAAAAATAAAAGTCAACTTAAAAAAAGAGAGTCTTATTTTATCCCATGACTCCAAGACGAATTAAAATGTATTTTTTATAACACTACACTGTGTACCTTCCCGTCATTTGTAATCATTATATTTTTCCCACCTTTTTTGTAAATTAATTATGATTTAAAATGGCGGGCTTCATTTTACATTTTAATTAAAAAAAGGGCCAACAATATTTTCTTATAATAGTATTAATCCAATTAAAATGTTTAATAATGATAATAATGGAATAGGAGAACCACGTACTCACTCTTTAGCGTCGACCTTTAGGGAGCTTGTATACGATAAAACTTAAACGTAGCGTCGTCGGCGCGTCACCGACCGACTACAGCATAAATATATCTTTAATCATATTTTGAATTACTCTATGTAGATTAATCGTTCCAGTTAATTCTACTCACCGATAGTTAACCTATTCAAATGGGTATTAACTAGGTAGGTATGTTGTATATATGATACACATATACCTATACGTGATAACTTCGTTTAGGAGTGCATGACACAGAGTTTCGACGCTTATGAATCGATTTAAGACCTGGTTAAGAGAACTCTTGATACCTTTAGTATAAAAAAAAAATTGATGTAACAAAATAAGGAGTTATCGTTCAAGTAAAGATCATAATCTCTCCTCTACTGGATATCGGTTCGTTCAAAACATTCCCAGTTTTCAAGTTTTTTTTCTACAACTTGGACAATATCATCTGACCATCTCTTTTGAGGTTTTCCTTTATTTCTCTTGTCCTTCAATGTGGCTTCCACTTTAGAATCTTCTTTTTAAAGATCTTGCTGTGTACCACTGTATTGCTTGAAAATTGATCCTAATGCTTAATTTTGGCATTATGGCTAAGCCTAAGAGTGTAGAACTGAAGTCCTTTTGATCATGTCTATCATCAAATGCATATAATAATATGCTTGCATAAAGTTTCTACCATCTTATCTTGTCAACAATCACTCCTTTCTAATAAACTGTACACAATAAAATAAACACAATTCTTGCAATGGAATTTGAATTCCGTCGCTTTCTCTCTAACGTTAGCCTTTTGGTTTAATATTTATTAGGGTTTCTTGAGTGATGCCAGTTAGTTCATACATAAGTGTCACAGTGTAATATTGGCTTTATGTGTCCCGGGAGATGTTTTTGGAGACATTAAAACTATCAAGGCATTATTAAATAATAATGGTAATACTTAAAATGGAGAAAATTTAATTTACATACTCTACTTCATCTCTGGATGTAAATTCATTAATGATAATCAGCTTTGTCCAATCGTCACAATCACCGATAATATAAATTGGTTGCGATTGATCAAATTATAAAGCGAAATTCACACGATTAAACTAGTTTCGATGTGCAATCGGATTCTTTCATTATTTTTATCGACTATGTCATACTATAAATGACAGCCATTGTGGTTTGAAGAAATCGTTTTTGCATGTGAGTCCTACTGGCTTCCATTCTCGGTTTAGGAGAAACTCCATATGTGTAAATTGCCCATAATATATATGTCAATGCACAAAAATATGTCTATCGCATAATAAAGTTCCTTGGTAGAGACTCTGGAATTGAAAAGCTTTTCTAAGTTTGTGAGCTTTCGAGTGTTGTTTAATAGTTAAATATTACGATTAAGACGTTTAAAACTTTCGCTTCTGCGCTGAGATATTTATAATATGATCGTTCTTTATTTCTATTTTTTTTTATGAAAAATTAAAGAACTTCACTATTTGTTGGACATTTTTTTATATCTATAGGGATATTGAGGAAAAAAACTATTCGACCTCAATTAAGGATCTGATATCGGCGCTGTTTAAATGATCAGTTGACCGATTCTAAGATTGCAGTCTTATATTTTCTGCAAAATTGATGAACTATCGATTTTCTTTCAATGTCATTCTTTTAATGAGATACTTTATAAGTTATTAGTTGTTAATCCTTAGATTTAACCAATACCGCCATACAGAATAAGTGAAGTACCTATATTTTTTAACCCTGGACGTAAATTTCCACATCATTACAGCATCTTCCACAAATAAAATAACAAGTTAACACACCGCATATTATAAACATACAAGTTATCGTCTCTGTGTCAATATATGAGAAGACATTCAGATTGGGTAGCACATCTCATAATTGCTATTTTGTAGATATGACAAGATATGATATTTCATTTCAAAATATTTGTTTTACGAAAAGTACCTTTTATTTGTGTGGGGTAAATCCTTCGTGAACACCCAGACCAGATAGTGCCGGACTTGAACCGGCTAAAAGCCCCCCTCTTCTTTGCAATCCGGTTCTTACCTTGCGGTCACAAAAAGGTCTTTTTTAATGAACCTGATTTATCAGCCGCTCATCCTTCTCCTTTTGCAACAGTGTGTCCTCCATGAAGCATGCCACCTTAGTCCACGTCTCCTGAGAGTGCAACACGGAGTCGATCATGGAACCCACATCGAAATGACCTTTTCCATCTTCAGAATTTCTTTGACTCCATCTGTCGCATGCGAAAAGTAGGTACCTAATATTTTACGACTTTTACAGGTCATTCTAAAACTCACAGAAAACAGTGCGAGATCTATTCATTGCCTGACACTTCATGTCAATTTCATTTTAATTAAATTTCTTTTGATTTGATATTCTAGGTTAATAATATACCAAAAGCGAGTGTAGATACATGGGTTGGTAGATACTTATACATCTACCTATTATGAGTACAATAAGTAAAAAAAGGTAATAAAAAATATAACAAGACGTTACATACTCTAATTTAGCTTGTAATTGAACATCCTATAATAAGCACTGATGTTACATTTTTTTATTAAAAATTATATTGATTCAAAGTTATGTTTTTTCGTACAGGTACATAAATGGGTAGTTCCTCTGATTTTTATCAAGGAAACGGAAACCGAAGGTATAGATAGCTATAATTTAATTTACTTAAATATTTTTATGAAATTTATTTAACGTAGACCTATTGTTTCTAATTGATTTCTTCTGTTTTGAATTATTTTATTTTATTTTATCTTATTTTATTGACTGCTTCTTATTGTTTGGTTACTCAAAATTTGTACAAAAATAATATATTCTTGACTTGTGACATTGTGATTGTTGCGTCTGTTTGTGCTTTGTTTTTGTTGTCTATTGAACTGTATCATTAAAATGTAAAAGGTCCACGCCGTGTATCGTTATTAATAAATAAAATATTTTCGCTGAAAAATGGGAAATTAATGTACTCAACATCAATGTTAGGTACATGTAGATTTTCAACCAATGAGTACTAAATAAAATATATACTGGTCGTCCTTTATGAGCCCATTATATTCAAAATAATTGCTACGTTTTTCCAAAGACTCATTTGTAGTTCTTTGCGAATAGTTGCTTTACAGAACACTCAAAACTTACACAAAAGAGAGGAAAACCCATTTCATTCCGGGAACTCTACGGTGAAATAAAACGTTTTGTATTTATTTATTTATTAACAAAAACATTGCGTGAGCCAATATGTTACACAATATATAAAAAATACAAATCAAATTTCTCATTTACAACACAGTAGTTGGAGCAAGACAAGAACAAAAATTGGTGAGGAACAAAACACAAATGGGAACCATATCATTACATCAATAACTTTAGTCAAATCACAAAATATTGGAATGTCAGTATAGAATGTCGATGAAATGTTTGGTAATATGTCAAGAATTATAATTATTGTCATAGGTATAGTAAGGAGATGTCCAGCAGATAGAAGAAAATAAATATATAAGGAATGGTACAAATAATTTAAATGTCATAAGAAATGTAGGTAGTAAATAGTTGAAATTTTATTATTTATTTCATTAATGCTATAATGAGTGGGTCATTGAAGAGAGAGACCCACCTCACACCAGGATATTTCGGGGGTCATAGAATCTTATTTATTCACACATTCAAATAAAAGTTTTCCTCACGGGCGGGCCCATTGGGCAGGTTAGGCTAAAACCACCATCTTCAGAATCTTAATGAAATGAGTGAGGCAGCTAAAAGAGTAAAAAAGAAAAAGATAATAAAAAAATCTCTGATTAGAAATGGGAAGGAATATCGGTGGAAAAGTGGTCGGCAGCCTGGTGATAGACACTAAGACTTTTAATCAAAAGATCCAGTAGAGCTACTCTTGACAAAATCTAAATTCGATCTTAATCTTAATCATACGATGCGCGAAGTGACTATTAGTCAAAAATACGTGCACACCAATTTCGCGTTAGCGGTAGCGCGGTATTTTTGACCATAGTCCCTTCGTGCGTCGTATGATTATGATCAAGACTAGATTAAGATCGTTATTAGATTGTGTCAAGAGTAGTCCTGCAGGTCTTGATTGCATCCACCGCTAACCTACTCTATCTTCACGACAATATGAAAGAGTGTTCGGGGTTTGTTTTGGTTCATTTCATATCAAGGTTCATCTTTATTAAAAAAATATATATGTATGCCTCAAATTAATTATTTGTTGATGCAAAGTTATAATCTTTTTTATGCAATATTTTTTCTAAAACTGTAATGATGCAAAGTTTTTTAAACATAATAAAATCACCGTCACAAAATAGAGACATTATAAAATGTCCAGGCGGACCTAATCACCTGTGAAAATTTATTCTCTCATAACATCGCCAGGAACTATCTGATATAATAAAATATTTCATCAATCGCATGTGTTAATTTGTACGTATGTACGATAACTATCAATAATAATGTTGCCATTTTAATAAAAATGCAAGTGAGGCTTAAGAGTTGTAATAAAATATGTTGATTTTTATTTATAATACCTACATAGATGGAGCACTCGTATGTATTTTCATTGCTATAAAGTGAAGCATCTTCGGGTGCCTTGCTGGAAGAAAAAAGAAAAAAAGAAAGAAAGTGATGCATAGTTTTTCGGCACTTTTGACAGAACGGTTGGCAAAAAGAAGTGTGGTAAATCGCTAAAAACATTGACAAGAACTTCAAAAAATGACAAATTACGTTTATATAAATGTAAAAATGATATATTTTGATAAAAATGTGAGAAATAGTCCATAAAATGTAGGAAGCACCACACGCTTTCGCCAAGCGTTCTGTCAAAAATTCATAGATTTCTTGCCTCACTTTTGCAAACGAGTCAGGGTTCTAGGTTTCGTATGGAATTCTGTGAGTAATAATCCATATTGTTTATGCTATCCATAAGACAAATATTATTATAACTAAGTTATGAAGTTAGCCACAGATTATATTCTTCGAATGTCAATATGGGTGAATGTTAATACCTACAGCTAATTCCATTGATAAAAAGATTTCTATGGATACCCTTTCACGAAAATTAATCGAAGTTATGCTTTCCGAAACAAAAGAATATCGTACCATCCCGTTACCATAGCAACACATAAGTACATTTATTCTATCATTGTTGAGTCAACTCTTATTATTTAGTAAATGGCTAATTATTCCACATCAGAACTATAACTAAAAAATATTACTTGTTTTTTGGTTGTAGGTACTTCACAATAATGAGCTGAGTTTCAAAAGATGGTAAAAATATTAAATGCTATGCGAGGACAAATTTATAAAAACAAAATATTTGATGGTTACCTTTCTCGCGGGAAATGCTTTTCATATTGAGAAAGGGTTGTTCTTGAATCTAACGCGTAGAAATGTAATTTTTCTTATCAGTGTACAGTAAATATTAAAAAACAAAATGTTTCGCGAGTAAATTCTAGTATTTCATATAATATAAAACATCTGTCATAGTGTCCTAACGCATGCGTGGAGCTTACCGTACTCTAAAGAAACCTACGATAACTTGCAACAGCAAAGTGTTGGAAAAGCCGGCATGAGGGTCAGAATATTCAGTACTACAACATACTATAGCAATAATAGTCAGTTGTTAACAGTCTGTCGACGGCGTTGGTCGTGCGCCGCGCTGGCGGTAATTCAAATACGATCCGTCAAAAAGTATTCCCGCGGTACACGTGTTTTGCAAATAAAAACATTGAAAGTAAATAGAAATTAAATAAACAACAAAAAACAATATAAATATAAAAGTTTAAAAGGTGACAAAATTAAATGGTTCAATTTTTTGGTTAAAATGTGTTTATTTTTTAATATTTTGTTTTGTGTTTTTTGAGTTCTAAAAAGTACATTTTTCCGACTATTTTTTTTTTGAGTTTTCGAGTGTCATGTAAAAAATGGATATTTGTAAAAACTTATCCATTCCTAATACTCTAAATATGAGGTTTGGAAGGCATTTTATTATTTTTTTGGTTTAAGTATATATTTTTGTAAAGATAATTCCATATCAGTTATATCGCTGGTTATCTCTTTTGTGGATTTTATTTTGATAATTATTTATTAAATTCAAATCAACAATTTTACAATTCAATATTATATCCATACTATAAAAATATGAAAATTATTAAATTGATTGTAATTATAAACCAGTACAATCAGTAAATAATTTTTGTTTTGTTTTGATGTACCTATATTCACTTAAACTAGGTAGGTACCGGAAAACAATAAAACAACAATACCGCGTAAATCTCAGAACAGAACTCAAGTAGGTATTTTTTTAGTAAACGAGTGTTCCGTAGCAGGTCGTATTTTATCTTCTACTACAATAATTATAACTATACCATCACGGCATATCCCACAAGTGGGATAACCAGCAGACCAGCTACACGCAATAAAAATGCAAGATGTCCTCTTCGTATTCACAGAAAAAAATACATTCAGGATGGGTGGGTGACAGGAGTACTGGAAGACATTGCCTTAAGGCAATTTGTACGCCTTTTGTAAAATATTTGTATTTTTGACAGTAAAGTGTTTATTATTATTATTATTATGGGTGACAAACCTCATGTAAAATTTCTTTACTTTTTCAAACACCTGCTTTTTACAGGAAGACCGAAAGCTCACGGAAAAGAGCGATAGATCAATTTTTTATAAGGCGTTCCACTGTAAAATCAAAGAAAAAAGAGAAACAAAATTAAATGATAAAATGACATAAGTGACATAAGTAAATGATTTCCTGTTTGAGTTAAAAAATTAAGACATTTAGGATTGGTAGCAAACTCATCGCTGAATTTAAGATGTAAAATGTTTTTATTTCTTATTTTGGAATAAAATGTTGAAATAAAACGAATTGTCTGTTATTAGGCAGTAATGTTTCAAAGATAGGTATGTTTTAAGTACACTTGCTGCGCATAAGTACCCATTTTAGAAAAATGTCTTTCGTAACCCTCTCTGCATCACCCGCAAATGATGAATCCAGTGGATGCAATATTTATAATTATTTATACTAATCATAATATGTAATATCGTATGCTGATCACCTAAATATTTCGAGATAAAGATTTCATTCTTTTTCTTCACTTTCATGCTGAAGTAGGTACCTGAATTCAAGTTGATCATTTTATAAAAGTTTTATTAAGCTCGACAACTTTGTGAATGTAAATGAATTCATTAAGCTCTCTCTATTATTATAATACGACTCCTAACTCGCTGTTTACCCCATTTTACATTAACTGTTATTATGCTGAGGGTTGAATAATGAATGAAGTATAATGTAAAGTGTGCGAGTTCCTAAATTAGAGTGGTTATTTTGGATAGTGTTTCGGACGAAGGGTGTTTTTTCATTAATGGAGCTATTTTTCAGTGACCGCCGCTGTTTCCTTGCTGAAAAAAATCAAGATGCAACAAAAATTCGGCAATTTTTATATTTTGACTTTATTTTTAATACTCGGCCGAATACCGGATGAAATATAACACTTTAAATAAATTATGAAATCTGCGAATTCCATAAGAAAAACTTATTTATATTTATTTATTTATTGGACGAAAAAATAGAAGCACAGTTTAAAATTCAAAAGATAGAAATAGAAACAAAAGCAATTAGTGATTTCCATTCCATTATTTTCAAGATAAGTGAATTCCTTAGTTATCAATACACCAAAACACTGCATTGATTCAAACATTATTTTTATATAATTTAAAAAAAAAACTTAAACTGTTAGAAATGAGGTGTACAGAAGCAATGACATATCGATCCATTTTAACAAATATTTAATTAGAAATGTATGTTTTTTTTACTACAGTTGAATTGATACATTGAAAATTTGCTTCTTTCCTCCGGTAATTCAGTTTTACAAAACTGAATAAATATGAAAACGCTTCAAATAGAAATAGACATTAATTGCTGTTTTCGCAATTTTACTCGTAAAGTTCTAGAATTGATGTGACTTTGGTTATGCACCCCTCATATATATTTTTTTATTATTTATTTCAAATGTTTCTTTTAAAAGTGCTTTACATAAATATTTTTTTTTTTTTAATAAAAGATTATAATGTTTGTGATTTTAACAATATGTTAATATTTATGTTATATTCAAAATGTAGAATCCGAAATTATTTTCATAATAAATTATAATTTTACATTCTATTATATATACTATTTACATACCTAATAGACATCGCTGTCCCAAATAAACACACATAATATACAAACAACTGTCGCAGATAAAATACGCAAATATACAGAGCTAGCAGGAGAAAATATTTGTCACTCTAGGTCCGTTTACATAATACTTACCTTTAGTCATGTCAGCTACTACAGGGGTAACACCGAAATCTTTAATAATTAATTTACAAAAATTAGATTAATCGGTAAATATGGGTTATGGGTTAGTTGGAAGATATCGCGCTTCTGCGATAAACTCGCCCATTGCACAAAATTTATTTGTCTAGGTTAAATTGTTTATTTGATTTTGTTGGTTTTTTGTGCAATAAAGGTTTTTATTATTATTATTTATTATTATTTATTATTATTTATTATTATTTATTATTATTAATTATACAGATAAAATTTAAAAAATCCATTACAATAATAATTACTTGTAAAATTGTTAAAATAAAATAAGTACAGATATTTCAAGCACAATGTTGGTATTATGAACCCGCGTTTTGAGCCTAATCCTTTGATATCCTGTAGGTCTGGATAAGTGAATTTTTCCCGGCATTAGACTGTTTTTTATGATCATGACTGATCACATGAAAACTCATCTGATTGTACATATAATGCTGAGATGTGCGAATGACAATTCTGCCGCCGCGTTTTTCATTATTGTACGCTGCTGTTGTTTTTTTGTTTGTTTAAGGAATACCCCGTGTAATCCCCGGTATAAAGAATAGTTATGCCACTCTTTTGTCAACCGATAACCCATGGTTTATTTATTCTTTTTGCACATCATCATTACATAACAGTGTTAACAAAATAATATAAAATTTTAAAAACTAGGACGATGTGCAGTGGCGAGATTATCACTATAAAGTGATTTCTTCCATCTAACCACGATTCATACATTGGTTCATATGTTGGACAGGAGCTCAAGATGCGGAACATTTCCTGTGGAGTAAATAAAAAGGAGTCCTTGGACTCTTTAAAATATCCGGGAAAAGAGGTTATTTCAACATTTCTTTTCTGTTAGTTTTCGAGCGGCCTGCAAAAGGTATTCGGCTTAGAATTCGGATATCTGATATTCGGTCTGATAACTATCGCTTTCATCACTAATACCAGGGATGGTAAAATTTAAAACTTTATTTTATAGGTACCTCGGAACTGATCTTTTTTTGTTTATTTCATACTTACGAAACTATATTCTATTATGTAAACATTAACATATACCTACAATTCACAGTGAATAAATAATGTATTTCTCTTATCATTAATTGTCCTAGGCAGTATAGGGCAGAAAAAACCCCTTCCATTATGACCGATTCGGCGCCAATTGAGTTATAATCTCATTCATTCACCTTTACCATCACGACATTTCACACAAGTGGGGTAGCCAGCGGCACACTGCATGTATCAAACATGAAAAACATCCTATCTGTGGCAATTAATGTTAAAATATTTATATTTTTCATAAAGATGTACCCGGGATTTCGTTAAAAACCGAAATACAACCTTAGGGTGCTAACACAAAGAAAGCGGGTTACCTGCTTTCAGATGCCTGCGTCTACCGGCGCACACAAGCCCAAATAGCTACATTACGACGACAAAAATACAAAATGGTAACTTATTCGATATTCTAATCAGAATTGTGTATTGTAAGGCTACTTAATAATCACCTTTATAAAAAAATACCTTTTAAGGGTAAATGAGGGTAATTGAGGGTATATATAGGGTAGATGGGGGATATAGTATTCCAATTGCAAAAAATATTTTTTTATAATAGGTATTTCTATATTTTTATTTCTGAAGTCGTACAATTTTTTTTATAAATCTAATGTATATCCTCGTCATCTTCCTCATCGTCAGACTTCTGATCATAAAAACAGTAGGAAACCTCGGCATTTGTAGCAGCGCAATCGTACATAAGATTATGTTCTAGTCTGCGTTTTCTGTATTGTTCGCAAAATTTTGCTGCCTGTTATGCATGTTGGATTGGTGTCTTGTTGTTTTTTCTTTTTTTAATTTTTTGTAGGTATAACTTTTGTAATAAATGACAAACATGTGGGCTTGGTATTATATAGCAAGGGGTTGGATGATGAGTGCGAGTTGAGTAGGATAATGCATTGTCTTTGATTTGTGATTGTGTGTATTATTTCTGTCCATGTGTGTTTTCTAACGTTTTGTAATAGTGATAGATAAAAATAAATAAATAAATAAATAAATAAATAAATAAATAAATAAATAAATATTCTGTGGCCACCGCTACCCTAGACCCCTGTTATACTACCCCTAGTAGTATAACATCATCCTGCACTTATACTAAACGTTGTGTGGTATGTATAAGAAAGTCCAACAGTGGCACTACAGCCTCATTTTTAGCAACCAGAATATTATCGGGAAAACACCTCCTCTTAACATCTCCTATTACATGATATGAGGTATTGATATTTGCCCTTCTTTCTTTTGCTCTATGTCTCATCATGATATAACATTCTTTCGTCAAATTACATAAGATCCACCACGAAACCTAAAGCTTCTTCGGGACTATATGACACGACAGACAATGATGCAACATGCATCACTTTAATTATTTTTTTTTCAGTTTTTTTGTGTAGATTGAATGGCCAGATTCACAACTTGAGCTGCAGTTCTCTTGCCTGATTTCACCAATCTTGATTCTGCAACCAAGCACGTTTTTTCCGGACTAATACCCGTTACCATTGGATTAATCACTCTTTGCTTACTACGTATGGAACTCTCGTTGAATTATTTTCGCGGCCTCCCTCGACTCTGCCGCTCCGGATGTTTTGTTGGACGTGCTGATGATGAAAGCTGTGATGGCTATATCTCTGGGAGATTCAGATCAGTATCAAGCCATTTCATATGCTTGTCGTTAAATAGTTCGAACGTGTGATTACAATAACGCCATTTCCCAAAAAAACTTCTTTACAAACACTTTGATAACAATTTTTAATCGTTTTGCACAATCTCTAGAAAGTTCACTAATACCAAATTTGTTCAATATATATTTAAACAATCGTTCATTGCACTTTAATGACGAAAATTTATAAAACAATTCATTGTTCAACACTACAAATTACTCTCTTCTCTTTACTTTAACTTCCTGTAGAGAAGCGTCATCCCCACTACCTGTAAAGATTACATACGATTTAACAAGCAGGGGGAAACGGGGGGACCTGAATTTTACTTTTTTACATAAATTACAAAGTGTTTTAACAAACTATGAAAAAAATATTGCGGTACTCTTTGGAACTTTTTTTAAAAGTTAAGCTGAAAATATTTTTACAATTTTTTTAAGGACAAAAATAGCATTTTAGAAAACATATTTGTTATGCCAAAATAAAAATAGCACATTAATGTTATGCCAAAATAAAAATAGCACATTGAATTACATACTTGTCGCTTTAATTTCCATGTTAAAATTTAACAAAAAACAAATGTGGGGAAACAGCACGAACACAATTACTCCGTCAATTATTGAAGCTCAACTAACAGACATCGGCCGTGTGGACGTTACCTCAACTTTGAACGCATTCATAGACAGTCCTGTTAGATCGGCAACAAAAATTCTTATGAAGTAGAATGAAATGTTTAATCAAGAATTGTTTTAAAAGATTTCTTATTGGTTTGAAGAAAATATTTTTTATGATTTTTGTCGTCCTAATTTAGCTTTTTGGCCTTGTGTGCGGCGCCGAGAATGTTTGCATGCATTTCAATGGACACGAACATAGTAAAAGCAGGAACGCCGATTGCGATTTACTTTGCCGGCGCTTACCGGCACTTATCGGCGCTGGCAACCTGCTTTCTTTATGTTTGCACACTTATACACCATTCACAGTAAGCTAAAAGCTTGCGTCGTGAAAGGCGACGGGATCGAATCGCGCACCTCTTTTACATAAAGCCGAAACTCAACCCCTAGGCTAACGACGAACTCAGAATGGGTGACATACCTCATCGCTGAACTGAAAATTTTAAATGTTTTAAACACGATGTATTACAGATACGTGCTTATTGCAGTACCTAAACTTGAATAGAAAAATAAAAAAAAATGGGAGACTTATTCTTTACCGAAGACTCACGGGACATGTTACGTCTTTCTACGATACTATCAATGTATTGTGAAAGAAAATCATTCAGGTGTCGTAAACCTTGTGGACAGAGAATAACAATACCTACTATTTATTAAGTTGACGTTGGTTTTGTAAAATTCCATGTTTATATATATGGAAGAAAACACAATTGGTTTTAGTTTTAATTAATATTTTCATGAATAGTGACCTGGTTTCGACTTACAAAGTCATTGTCAAACTTATGAGTCACATTAGTTTGACAATGACTTTGTACAAATCATTGTCAAACTAATGAGACTTTGTATAAATCATTGTTAAACTAATCATTGTCAAAATTGTGACAAATCATTAAGTCACATTAGTTTGACAATGACTTTGTACAAATCATTGTTAAACTAATCATTGTCAAAATTGTGACAAATCATTAAGTCACATTAGTTTGACAATGACTTTGTACAAATCATTTTCAAACTAATGAGACATTGTATAAATCATTGTTAAACTTATCATTGTCAAAATTGTGACAAATCATTAAGTCACATTAGTTTGACAATGACTTTATAAGTCGAAACCAGGTCACTATTCAATTAAATATCAAGTAAAACTAAAACCAATTGTGTTTTCTTCCATATATAACTATGGTAAGCTAGTTTGATAATGACTTTATAAGTCGAAACCAGGTCACTATTCAATTAAATATCAAGTAAAACTAAAACCAATTGTGTTTTCTTCCATATATAATAACAATACTCATTAATAAAATGGGCATTATTTTATAAAGAATAGTTTTAGCCAGGCATAAAGTCGGAAAAACAACATATTATTATGTTTATGATTGAGTGTAACTTAGTCAAGTCTTCCAGTAAAAATAATAGTTATTCCTCGTTCATGAGTATAATTAATTATTTTTAGATGATTTGCGGTTTTAAGAAGGTAAGTACATACTCAGTGGTTTAATTCTAGTACCCGGAGTTGCACGGGTATAAAATATTTACCTGCTCTTCATACATGGTTTTATAAGGTTATAAAATAATATATTATTAAAGGACCCATCTAAGTATAGACAATTCGTATTACGCATCTACATGCTTTGATTCATACCTAATATTATTATTATTTTGTTAATATGTAAATTTTCCCGACACTAAATGGTTTGCTAATCGCATTTTCTCAGAATGTTTTAGCAAGACTAAATATTTATCATTATGTAATGTAAATGGTTAAAGCCAAGGGCGTATCAATATTTTTTATTGAAAAGGACAAAAGCAGTTGTTACCATAAGAACTAATAAGTATTTTATTCGACATTTAAACGTAGCAAAATTATAGTTAAGTACTTTACCATCACGACATAATATGCCACAAGTGAGGTACTTAATAAACATGCAAGCTATCCTCTCCGTTCAAACAAAAATAATACATTCAGGATGGGTGGACAGTCTTATCCCTGAATTTCAGATGTAATATGTCTTTTATTTCGTACACCTTCCTTTTACAGAACACTTGGAAACTTACGTTAAAAAGGGGGTTATCATTTCTTTGCCAGGTGCTTTTTAGAGTAAAAACAAGTTAACTCTCGACTTTATGAAATTGGAAGACTGTTTTTTTGCTTCCATCTTTCTTTATTATTTATATGACTTGAGAGAATACCCGATTTTTTTTTAAATATGGAACCCTTTTTTAGTTCTTTACTTTGTCACATTGGTACCTACCTATGGAAATTTAGTAAATTAAATATTCTTCTTTTATTCAATGTATATAAGGTCAAGATGGGTACTTTTATATATACATACTTATATATACTTCAAGATGCGCTAAGTTATTTAGTATTTAGTAATTTTATTACACTTTTTCCGTACATAAGAACTATTTTTGCCTAATTCGATACTATTTTAAGGGGACGCTACCCCCTTCCCATTCTGGGTAGGTACGCCTATGATCGAAGGTAGGTTTGCCTACGTATGTTTTATTTAATTCGATACGAGGTAAATATTATTATTATTATTATTAGGAAACATATAAAAGGTAGCAGAACAAAATAATCATATAGGTAATTATCCTGAAAATGGTTAAAGTCTGTTTTTATATTTACTTTTTTATTCGCATTAATCATAGACATAATTGGATTTTTATTTATCTAAATATTATGTATAATTATTATACCTACATGGTTATTATTAAAAAAATATGTTCTATCTTATTTATATGTATTTTGTAAAACTCCATATTAATTCTAAATGAAACAATAATGAAACATGATAACTGTTAAAATTATTTCAAAATTCTTACTCATTTATTTACATTTTTATACGGCAGAGCCTTTTACACGTTAAATAAAAAAAAACAATAACAATTTGACAGACGATGACAAAAATATAGCCAGAATGCACATAAATTGATTATAAATTATATAAATATTCCTTAATAAAACCTTTTTTATTTAATATGTTTATTTTGTAAAAATCAAAAAGTGATAGGTATGCATATATTTTTTACTACGGTCACTTCGCGCGTCGTAGGGTTGAGATCGAGACAAGATTAAGATCGTATTTAGATTGTGTCAAGGTTAACCCTATGCGGGATTAATTGTCGTTAACTTTTACGTTAATTAATAATTATAATAAAACTAACCTCAAAGGATAATACGTTCTAAATAAATAAATAAAATGGCTGGTTATCCAAGTAAGATATACCTATATCCAGTTATTCGTTTCATCAGTATCTATGAGTGAAGCAGACGATGGCGTGTCTTTTCCACGTGATACAAATACTAAGCACTATTGAACTTTTTGAGATATTTCTTAGAATATTCCATAGTATGAATGCTTTATATTACTATTCATCTTTTACCAAGGATTTCGCCTAATTTCAAACTGTTTGATAATTTTCAGTTTATAGAATCTATTTCACATATCTATCCTATAAATAATCTGGTTAATCTAATGTCACCAGACCATTATGTAGAAAATGTTCTTTATTAGTCTTCACTTAGTCTCCACTCCACTACATTTATTTTAATCGTGAAATTTAAACTAATAAATAATTAAACTGCGATAAACTCGCCCTCTGTAGGTATATTGATTGTATCTAATTTCATTGTATATCTACCTTCTATGTATTTGTTTGTAATCAATGTACAGCAAAAATGAATAAAAAATAAAATATACATCACTTCAACTTTGCCACTCATTCCACGACGTCGGTAACTTCAGATCTTCCACGTATTTCTACAACGCTTACCTGATCGGAAAGTTTAATCTGTATCATAGCTATTTCATGCTTCTTTTGTGTTATTAGTTGGTAAAAGCTAGGTTAGGTTAGGTTCTGTCTCATAGGTCATGACTGGTAGCACGCATTTACACTTTGGGTATTGAAGAATGATTCAGATAAGAAAACTCTATAATATGAGAAGTTTGTTTGCGAGAGATGGAAGATGTGATATTGTGGACATTGTGGACAAGTAGACGATACTAAAGTCAAACGACCTACTGAGACTAATAATTATTAGAATCATAAACTCATAGAAACCCATCATAATAATATTATATTATAAACTTTTGAATTATTCAATATTCTGATTAATTATATTTTAGGTAATTAATTGATGTAATTGATTTCGAATACACAATCGTGCATATCCATTTCCTGTTGTGACATTAACAATAATATTTATTTTATGTAATAATTAAATTGGTATCAGATTTCGTATACAACAACTATGTAACCAAAACTTGCTTATATCTAAGTACTGTACTTACTTGATCAGGGCTATGTGGCTGTTGTCTGGTGGGCAGAGTATCTACCCAGAAGACTAATTGCTGCATGTAATAGACAATTATTACAGAATTTATTTAATTAATAGAGAATTAAAAATTAGGGTATTCAAGATCAGTGACATGCCTCAGCACTACTAAATGTAATAAAATATACACATCTTGAACACCTAATATTTACATAACATCTGGAACTAAAAAAAATTGCAGTAAAGAGTGGAAAACCTATCCTTTGCGTAGGACTTTACGGAACAATTATTTTTTTTCATAATTGATAATTTTAACGCATTTTGTTTTAATTATCAGTTTTTATTTGAAAACTTTTTCCTTATTTTATTGATAGACTTGAGTATTAAAATTTTAATGATTTTTTTGCAAATTACTCAAGCAGGACTTAAAATAATAAATCAATTAAGAAATTATCAAACTTAATGACCTAGTTAAAAAAAAAATAACCTAATAAATTTATAATCGGTGAAAATGTGAACACAAGTTTTATTTAATAAAGTGTGCAGTTTTGTGTTAGTAAAATGATCAAGCGATAACAGTGTGAATAGCGGAAATCGCTGGTTACTCCTTATCTTCTAGTCCAGCCAACAACACCATGAAGACATTTGCATATCAATTCAAGACTGTCGTGTCTATATATACGATTATTGTGCTTTTTGGTGAGTATACATATGTTCGAAATAGTTTTTACCTTATTACCTAATAAATTACCTTATTAAACTTGCATATACATATTATGAGCTTTTTGGTGTAACAAAAACCTAACCCACAATCTCAATAATTTTTGGTATTATCGTCTTTTGAACATCTCATTCCTCAAATTAATACGTATATAATATATTTCTTTACGTTGAAAATTATTATGTCATAATCTGAGAAATTTATGATTATTTTGATAAATTTCATGTAAATATATATTTTTAATCTTAATTCTTTGTCAAAATTTGGCATTTTATCGATAAAAACCAATGAAAAAAATTATTTATATTTTTAACTTTTATATCTCAGAATAAACCTTCAAAGGTAGGTTAGGCTTTTGTTGCACCAAACAGCTTTAGTATATAGGTATTTTATTTATTTTCCTTATATAAGGTATGTATTTAAATTCTGTTATATATTGGAAAGAAACAGTAAAAATATTACAATCTACCCATAAACCGGGAATAACTGCTGCTATTCCGATCATTACGACGCCTTACTCACTAATAGCGATTAACATTTTTTAACTTAATGCCTGACTAAATTTATTCCTTATAATTGTCAATTAATATTCTTTATAAATGGCAAAATTTGAGTTTTCGGGGTGTTTATTTTCTTGTGTGAATAAAATTTCGATAGTTATACCTAAAGAGGGATGACATTTTATATATATTTTTTTTCATGTGGTAGACAGGGTTTATTTTAGGTATCTCTAATAAGCAAAGTCTAAATTCGTATAAATTTTATTTATGAGTACCACTATTAACCCTTTAAGGTTAAGGGAAAGTTAAAGTCCCAATGATGCAATCTCAATTCTCGAATATTTCAACTATAAATATCATATTTTTTTGGATTTTTGTCAATTTTTTAGTTCAATCCATAATACTGTTTATGATTTCTTGAAGTTTTAAAATATTTGCTCGAAAATGTGCAATGGTGATACCGAAATTGAAATTTTTTATATTTTTTGTTTTATTTTAATTTTTTTCCTTTTTACATTAAAAAACACCAAAATATAGTTAAATTTGGTTTAGTTTACATTCTCGATAATTAATGATCCTATTACATTCTTAATAAAATTAATATTACTTATTTGTATTGTGAGTAATTTTATGGATAAAGGTTCGATTATTTTTCGTTTTTTTTTTTTGCAAAAACTGTAATAATTTATGTTGTTTCATCTATTTTCTAATTGCAATTCATCCGTTTTGATAGAAAACATCGATGAATATTAAAAATTACTTGCGGAGATCTTACGGTCCTGAAAAATTAAATTCTAAGTACGTAATTGCTGAATCGTGTAAAAAGACATGTACAAAACCTTTTTAATAGGTATCTATTTTAGTTAAGGATAAGATTACACGAAAATTTAACGCGATAAAATGTGGGAAGCGTTTTATGTTCCGGGACCTATTTACAAAAATCAACCAATCAAATCAAATTAATTATCGAATCAAGGACGCCAGTGTTTGACATAAATCAATTAGTGGAGGCTGTGTTAACTCTACATGATATGCATCTGATTTTTTTTTATCACACACGTAAGAAATACCGCGATGGTAGAATGAATAAATTTAACATGATTGTAATGTAAATGCAAGTTTATACGTACCTAATGGATTTCTAGATACATATTTTGAAATCTAATGATGTAGCGAGTAAACATATACCTACCATCTTAAGTTTTTGGGTGTCAGGTGTCTGAAAACATGAATATATTTTACACATTAAATTCAGCGATGAGGTTAGCCACTCATCCTGTATGTCATTTTTTTGTTGACACGTAGAGAGCGGCTTGCATGTTTGTCACATTCAGGTGGTCTGTTGGCTACCCCCACATGTGTGAAATGTCGTAATTATATAAATATACATCTAGAATAATAAGGTCAAAGTCAATAGTTTGTTAGTTGGTCAACATTAAGGGCCCCGTTTTTGCTATAAAAAATATTCTATTTTCAACTAATTTGATAGAAAAACTGCCAAAACTTGTTAACCCTTGCGAACATATTGATTTGATAAAATAAAAAATGAAATATTTATTACCAATATTAGTTTTTTACTAAAAAATAAATAAATCGCAGACTGACGAGATTTATTTAGGTACTCTTTGATATATCAAAATACAAATTATTTGTAAAATACATATTTTTTTTATTCATCCAATCAAGCATATAAATACAATAGATTTTAGCAAACTTTTTTTAGTATACAAAAAATTGTTTCAAAAATGAGAAATTTTATCAAAAAAAATATTTTTTAAGTCGGTCAATATCTATGAAAAAAACAAAAAAAAAATAGATTTTTTTTTGTTCTATAATTGTAATAACTATCTAAATATTCTCTATATTAAAATAAATATATATGAAAAATTGTAGGGTTCTCGTGCATTTATGTACCAAACACACCCCCGAATTCGATTTTTAGAAATATGCTTTTTTATAATCGAATACTATGAAGCTAAAATCGAGTTTTTTTTTAAGTTAAAGTTTGCTATTGGTAATTAACATTTGTTTTCATATTTTATCAAATCAAAATGTTCGTAGGGTCAACAAGTTTTGAGAGTTTGTGTACCAAACTTGTTAAAAATTGAATGTTTTATCGTTTTTGCTAAAGAGGCCCCTTAATCGTCCAATAATCTTTCAATGAACAAAATAATATATTTATATGTAAGTCAAAATTTACAATAAAAACAATCAAAAACCAAAATAAAATACAACGTTATGATAATGAAATCATTACTATGTCACTTGCGAGTCATAGAGTGTTAGTAATAATATAAACGATAAACGATAGGAATACTTGTATGGAAAATTTGAAGTGAAATTCACTTTCGAAATATACATAATTTACATATTCATACCTGTATCTAAAGTTAATATTAGGTACTCTATATAATATAATTAAATGATTATATTTTATTGTACATAGCTATCAATCTTTTCATTTGTAGGTATTATGATATATAGGTATAATGTATATAATTATTAATTAAAACCTGAATTAATTGTTCTGTACAGGAGCGATTCGAGTAATCACTGAAGTGATTATTTTATCTAAAATTCCGTTTTTAAAATAAGTGTTAAACTTAGGTATAAAAATTATCATAAATTTCATTGGCATGTGTGATAAGATCTGCATATTCATTGTGTGCGGTCGGCTAACTGGCAACATCACTTGAGGGAGGTAACATACGAGTATACTACATATTTTTTTTAAGTTTTCATGTATCATATTAAAGGTTTTCGTAAAATTCCACAAATAGTTAATTTAACATCTTCAATTTATCAGTGATGAGATATGCCACCCATCTTGAATGCCCTAATTATTTTATTTATTTATTAAATGTATGACTAATACATAGCCTTCCGACAATTTTTATTTTAAATATATTATCCGGACTCTTCATATTGGTGTCAACAAAAATGCTATAATTTTATATTTCATTTAACTTTGATTGTTTCATCAGCTGTTTTATTTTTAATGTAATTGAAGTCGTGATGAATGTCATAAAATGAAGATATGTATGACGAGTCCAAGTGCCTGCATAATAGGGGCCTAGGGATAATAATTATCAGATTATTAGAAAGACTAAACAATAATAAACTCGAGAGTGAGAAAAAAAAATTGTCACTTATTAGATATATTAAGGTTATGAATTACTTATTGTTATAGTTTGTCTTATGTACTTAAAAAAAAAAAAAAAAAAAAAAAAAAAAAAAAAAAAAAAAAAAAAAAAAAATTATTAGAAACAATAACAATTTGTACAGAAATTGCAACTTGAATGTTTATTACACGCAGTTAGTCTACTGGCTGCCTCTTTAATGAGATAAGACGTGATGATATAATATGTAGATAGGTAGATAGGTTTAATCATTATTTGATGCTTTTCTTTTCTACTCCAATTTTCAGTCCCATTCCTTTATTTCCTTCTTGATTGGAGATGATTCATTTCATGTGCTTTGTAATTATTGTTTTTTTTTCGTGAATTCAATATCGCTGTACTGTCAACTAAAAGTATGTTACATTATATGCAGTAATACTAAACAATGGTTATTGCAAACTTTGCTGGTTTTCTTACTGCAATTGATTTAGCTGTGTATTATTAATTATTATCTTCGCGAAAGAAAATAAAGTAAAATAAAATAGAAGTTCAGCCCTAGAGCCGCTCCGGCAATAGGAATGAGTGGTACACCTATTTTAGTGGTACATTAATCTCCAGTTGGTTGACAAACAAGAACGAATCGAAATGATGAATGTTCTGTAAGCAATAATAATAATATAATCTACCTATATCTATATCTACATTATTATTATTTATTTGTAATTAATACGAAATTAATGAGAAACTTATGAACAATCGAAGTCGGTTTTAATTAATCTCAACGATTCCCATCCCTTCAACTCATTGACGTACCCAGGGAGGGGGCAAAATAGGGCATTTTGCAAATTATCCTTAAATAAATAAATTAATACATCTTTATTGGCCAAATTCAACAAAAAAATACACGACATAATAATAAAAAAAAAATTGGACTAAAAGGCGGACTTGTTGCTGGGCAACGTCTTCCAGTCAACCTTGGTCCAAGGATATCAAAAATAGTACACAAAAGAAGTATTTAAGTATTGAAAAAGTATGGAAATAGACGTCAAAGTGATACACTGCCTGCCCCCTAGAAGCCGAAGAATAACTTTCAACAAGTTTGGAAAAAAAAATCTCAAAATTTGTTGAACCCGCGAACATTTTGATTTGATAAAATATGAAAGCAAATATATATTTTTGCCAATATTAGTTTTTCAGTTAAAAAAATAAACTTGATTATATATAGCTTCATGGTATTTGTTTATAAAAAAAAAACATACCTATTCCTAAAAATCAAAATTAAAAGAGATGAATATATATATATATATTACTCAGGTATTGTATCGCGAAGGATGGGTACACATTTTTAGAGAATATTTGTATGACATTGCGAATCTAGTTATAACATATCACTGTCCCCCCTAGACAAAATTGTAGAGACACCCTTATTGCTTCAACCCTATAATAGGCACTAAATTTAATAATATTGTTGAGTATTTTCAATTCGACTCTTACTATACTAGATATTATTTTATTGTACGTAGGTATAAGGCCATTAAACTTTGATTTCAATAGATTTGTAAGAAATTATATACATAGGTAAATTAAACGGTTGGCAAGAACGATTTCGATTGACGTTAAAACGTTTTGTTATTATTATTATTATTATTCATATCACATTTATTTAACAAAATAGCATTAGAATACACATTTTGAACACAATATAAGATTAAAAATTTAATTTAAATATAACATTTAATAATAAAAACAATAAAATATTAAAATAAATTTATATTCAAAACGTAGAACCCCAACACTATTCGAGTTGATTCTTCTATGATATCCTATGAAAATAGTACAATCATGGGAGATCACTAACAGAGCTACAGGGACAAAAACCTTCTTACTATCCTGGTGGATGATAGAAGAACAGCCTTCTACATGCTGTATTTGAGCCTGTCATCTACTCCCAGTTTTCTGAGATTGCTTGACAGACTCTAAGGAATTAAACCATTCACAGACAACACTATAGGCACGATGATTGTGGTTGGTGTTCTCCACATATCTTTGATTTCGTGAGCAAGATCAAGATATTTTACTATTATTAACTTTTATTTAATATATGTACACACGATAAAAAATCGATTGAAAGTCTTTCAATCAGATGGAAAAGACAAATCGCTCAGAAAACACGATTATCACTTAAATTTAAAACAACATCATCAATGTTGTAAAGTTCTTTTTGTATTGCAAAATCACTGTATGACTAAGATTAAAGAGCTTTCGTTAATTCATGCATATGGTATACTTATATTTTTTTTTAATCTTTATTTACTTATTGAAAAAAAATACAATTTCAATTAATACATTTAAGTAATACAATATTTTACAGTGGCTAATAAGTACATTCCGTGGATCGCCTGACAAGGAATCGGTTTTCAACTTTTTTCCGTAAGTTTTCGAGTGTCCTTTAAAAGACAGGTGTTCGAAAAAATTTAGATATTTCACATCTTATTTATTTATTTATTAATTTTATTCTTCACTGTACCTACATTGGTTACAATATTACAGACATAATAAAATAGTGTCATAAAAATAACAGTTATACAATCAATGTACAGACGGCGAGTTTATCGCTAAAATACGATGTCTTAAATTCAATGATGAGGTTTGCCACTCATCCTGAATGTCTTATTTTTTTGTTGGCACGGAGATGACAGCTTGCATGAGACTTCTCTGCTGGCTAACACTCTTGTGGGAAATTCCGCGATGGGAAAGTAGTAATAGTTATTCTAATAATTAATTAATTAATCAAAATTAAGCAGATCTCGTTCTTTATGGGATTAGAGGCTTACTTTGTTTTTTTTATAAATACAAAACTAATGTAAGACAAAAAAATATCACATCCCATCTAATATATATAAAATTCTCGTGTCACGACTGGACCGGTTTTGATGAAATTTTGTGTGCTTATCGGGTAGGTCTGAAAATCGGCCTACGTCTATTTTTCATAACCCTAAAAGTTAAGGTTGGTCAACCCCAATTTTCTTTAATTTTTTTGACATTTTTTTTTATTTTTTTATGGATGAAAATTTAGGGCTGTATGTATAAAAAAAATCATACAGCCCTAAATTTTAACCCTTCTACCATCAACTACTATTTTTTAAAAGCGATTTTAGTAGCATATGGCAAATATATATGGCATAATGTATGTATATGGCAAAACAACGTTTGCCGGGTCAGCTAGTTTATCTATATAATTTTCTTTACATTATCACAGGTAGGCATATTATCACAGAAAACAAACAAAACTAAGATACGTCACTCTCAACACCGTCTAACTAAATGTATTCTTAACACCTTTCTAAAAGTTTTTATAAGGTCCTATTACACACACATATTACTTTGAAATCAGTTAGTTGATTAGTTAAATTTAATTATTGTCAGAAAATAGTCACCACAAATGACTTAGGATTTACACTATATGCGTCTATGAACGATTCATTTGATTCGCAGATACACAATTCGTCAATTATATAATAATTTAAAAACCAAATTATAACTAGATATCCGATTAAATTAAATCGCTCTTAAAAGTTCCTCAAAATCCAGCTTCCTCTATTCAGAGCATCTCTGCACCAGTTGAGACATCTCTTTCTACGACATTCCTAATGATCTGTTGTCATTAAAGCAATGTATTGTGAAAAATGGTTGTCAGGCAGTTCAAAACATAACATTCTTAAGCCATATCTATCCAGACCCAACTTCCACCTAGATTCTGCAGAAGTCTGGGGACTTCCAATTATCCGAATTACAGAGATTGCATGCTATTGTCGTAATTTTGTTGGAAATGTCACAAATTATTAAAGTGTTTCGGATACGAAACCCATTGTTGACCCGCTTCGTCAGCATTTTTTATTTATCTAAAGTAGGTACATATTACAAACATTTTATGCAATCACATAAATATAAATTCATATTACAAACGTTTTAAATACCTATCTTTTATGTTGATAAAGATAAAACAATTTTATTACGACAAAAGTACACGTATTTCATTTCTTACATAAATAAAAAAGGTAAAATAACCATAAAGTGAAAAGACAACAAAAGAACAGGATTTCAAGGTCCTCATTATGTTGCTTGACTATCGATATCTCCGTGTCGTTTATGGTATTGTCTCGAGCTTTCAGTCAGGCAAAACTTTTTTCCACTTTACTTTAGTAGAAAATTAATACTACTACTACTACTATACTACTATACCATCACGGCATATCCCACAAGTGGGGTAGCCAGCAGACAAAAAAACTAAAAAAAACTATATAATTGCCTGACGATTCCAAGTGCCAAATCAATGGCCTACGGATGATAAGAAAGAATAAAGAATAAAGACCAGCCGCATGTAAGAAACATGCAAGCTGTCCTCTTCGTGCCAATATAAAATCAAGACATTCAGGATGGGTGGCAAACCTCATCGCTGAATTCAAGATGTAAAATGTCTTAATTTTTTCGAATTCTGCCTTTTACATGACACTCAAAAACTTACGGAGAAGAGTGGGAGACCAATTCTTTACCGGGTGCTCCACGGGTTGCTACTATACTACCCCAGATTCCATTAAATTTTCAGTAAATAGGAACGTTCCAATTTTAGTTAGTCTAGACTCTAGATTGGTATTCTACAAACTTTATTTATGTATTTTTCCAAAAGGGCAGAGACTGGATTTGTCCAAATATTTAAAAAAAAAAACAGTACTACTTACTAAAATCTTTCATACATTCTTTGGGTAGCTCAAAAATTTACTGAAATCACAAATAATTGTACCAGCATGTGCTACGCTGATACAGAGACGTTAAAATTAATAGTCAACAGTGGAATTTATCATGCCCACTGAAAATTGTGCTCAAACATAATTTTTGATAGGTGAACGTTTCAAGTTTGTATTTTTTTATGTAAAAAAATATAAATGACAAAATTCACGTAACCCACGTATTTTTTTCTAGCCTATAATAATTCTGGGAACTGTGTATGGCAAATCAGCATCTGCCGCATGAAAATTGATTCAGTACTCAAAAGTAGAATAAATGAAAAAGCTTTTGTGTTTTTCTAAACCTTGTGTTTACATAGTGAAAATACATTTTAAATTAATAAAAAAATATGTTAAAACACGAATATCTTTTGATGTACGTAGGTACTATTATTTTTACGTTTATTTTTTTATAATATTCAAATATCGTACATTGTCTAGACATTTTCAAAATAAAAAATAAATAAATAAAAGTTTCTATTTTATTTCTAATATTCATTCGTTTTCGAGAGTTCAGACCAAAAACCAGCCTCCTCCATTTAGAGAACCTCAAATAAGGGACCTCTTTCCACGATATTCCTAGCACAATGCTCTTATACCTATTGATGAAACTACCATATAAGGCTTAGAAAAGACAATTTCACTTTATTCCTTTGGTGTGTCTTTGCGCTGTCTTAGCGGCCAGTCACGCTTTACATCACTCTTAAAAAACAGCCGTTTTCACTGCAATATTCAGTGGGCCTAGTCAAAACACATTTAAGCGTTACGTTTTCGTTTCGTTTTCGTTCAAACGCGGACGACATTGCGAGAACGCGTCAATTTTCGGAGCTAAAATACACAAGCAGCTCCGAAAATTGACGCGTTCTCGCAACTTCGTCTTGTTTGAACGAAAACGTAACGCTTAAATGTGTTTTAACTAGGCCTACAGGAGTAAGCTGAAAATACTGCTTTTCAAGAAAAGTCACGGTGCCCTTGAGATGGTCAAGGATCAATAAATGGCGTCAAATACAAATAGTCTTTATTATTATAATTATTATTCGGTAGAGTCTCGGACAGGACTTGAACCCGCAACCTTACCTTTCCACAAGGAGAGTTTTGTCCAATTATTAAGCGGACGACATGGTAATTTTATGTGGTAAACTTATAAATATATATATAACCTCATACAATGGTTGATTGTAAAAATTACATCGATAAACTTTATAAAAATTGTTATGAAAACTATCCCGTATAAAAATATGAAGTTCACTTCTATTTACTCAGTTATGGCAAGGCTATATTTTGCATTGAAATTCAAATTTTCTTGATAATACCTAATATCGGCTGTCCCATTTACCAAAGACCCCTTTAAAGATATCTTCGCAACTCAAGCAAGTACCCATAACCGTCGGCGGTTCTTTCTTAGGAGCAGTGATGTGCTGCACTGCCTTTATATATTTTCTATTTATTTCTCTCTCTTTCTCTATACATGCAAGTCGTTATCTCCATGCCAATATAAAGTAAAACATTCTAGATTGATGGCATGCCTTATGGCTGAATTAAAGATGTAAAATGTCTTATTTGCTATGTTTTACGAATACCTGCCTGTTGTTACAAGACACTCAAAAATTAATAGAACCCCCACTAGTGCAAATTGTTAGCCGCCTCTTTCAATAACTGCCATCCACCCTTTCAAACATCCCTTGAAAATAGACAATGGGTCAATTGATCTATCTAGTTAATTATGTAAATGAAGATGGTGGACCTTCATCTCTTTTTTTACAATATTATTATACAAACCAACCCATAGAAGTTTTACTGTACCAAAGCATAATGGTGAGAATGGAACTATCTAACATTGTAATGTTGATTGTTTGTTTGTGAATATATTATTTACTTCTCTAAACCATAACGGCACCTTCCATAAGTGGGGTAACAAGAGCATGTAATGAATATACTGATTGTCATCCCTGTGCTCTAAGAAAGTAAAAGTACTCGTATAAAAACATTTTCGATCAGCGATGAAGCATACCTACCACCCATCCTGAATGTCTTATTTTAAGTGGTGGGGAGAGGAACTTGCAGCTATAGTCAACTGGTTTGTAATTGTGGATGAGATAGAGCAATGGTATAAATAAATACAGCCTTTAAAATCGTGCAAATATTTCATTTTTTAGATTGTCTTCACATCATTATCTTTACTTAATAACTATTTTTTTTTTATTTATTCAGATATTCACGGCCGAAGCCTTTTACATGTAAAAAAATTTAGTATACATACAATACATGCATACAAAAAGTATTTTTCTTTTAAAAAGACACAAAATAATTAATTAGACACAAAACAAGAGTACAATTAAACAATAGAACAACGTTGACTCAATTTAAAAAAAAAATAAAAAAGAAATTTGGTCAAGAAATTAATTTCAAAAAAATAATTTTAAAATTGTAATGATTTAAATATTAAATGTCAAACAGAAAAAACAAATGGTAAATTAGTTCAAAAATCGCAAATTAAGGTCAAATGGTTGTATATATATATATATATATACAACAAATTATAAATACTATTTTATAAATAAGAATTCACATTATATACATGGACTCATCTCACCAAAAATGATAAATATTACAGAAAAAAAAAACAAGTAAACTATAAACCTCGACTACCCATTGTCAGTTTGTGCACATAAAAATTTGATGATGTCAGATCTGTATTTGAGGAAACTGTCAGCAAAAACATCTGTGTTCTATTCTATTCTAATATATTTTACGTTAACATTCTTAAGATATTGCTAACATTATTAAGATACTCGTATCAAGATACCGATAAGACATCGCTTTCTAGCGATAAACTCGCCCTCTGTACATATATTGAATAGCTGATATTTTTATGATACTTTGTACTGATTTTAAATAATGTAACCAATTTACAGTGAAGAATAAAATGAATAAATAAATAGATTTCATACTAAGAATGTTCTGGTATTTACGATTGTATGAACTTCCAATCATGGTTGCAACATTTAATATAATTTCCGTATATATTTCAAGTAAATAAATAAATAAAAACGATAATATTTAAATTTGAAGTTTGAATCTTACGAAAAGGGTGGACGATAGCCTGATGGAAGCCAAGAGACCCGGACTCGATTTCACCCGCTGCCGACTTATTCCACCTTCGCACAAGCATAATGCTCACTTTCTGGGTTGTATTTGGATTTATTTCAAACCCAGATTATTTTTTTGAATATATATTAATTAAAAAATATATATAAATTTATAATTTGCTTCTTAATTACTTAACAACCTCAAGCATTTTTAATTCTGATTCAATCTTGTTCCGCATTATGAGAACGCTCAGGGTCAACATTGATATTTTTTTATTCAAACAAATTATAAATGGATAAAATAAAGATATTTGTATCTACATTAGTCCTTTAAAAATGGGTAATTACATCGAGTAAATAAAGCTAGTACGAGATGGTATAATAGAACGATCAAACATTGTTAGAAATTCACCTACTCAGTAACTTTATCTCTCTTTTTATTAAGTTCCTTTCAAAATTTAAATATTCATTGTCTTCAGACAGGGGTTGACTTATACATGACGCTCAAAAAATAAAATATCAAAAATTTAATTTTCCCACGACTCCTTTAACAATAATAGTCTGCGAAATAGAATTTCTTTTGAATTTTTTTATTTTTCATAATTATTTTTTTAACGCTCCGTGTCATAATAATAATGTTTCATTTGTCACATTGTAACTCAATATTTTAATGAAGGTAAAATAGCTAAAAAGAATTATGTAGGTAAAAAAACTAAAATTCATACCATCACGGTATTACCCACAAGTGTTGTAAGTAGCGTATCAAGTGCATGTAATAAACTTGTCGACCTCTCCGTGTCAATAAAAAAATAAGATATTCATATGGCATATCTATTTATTTTAACAAAGCATACGGCCTAATAGCCTTTACAGTACAATAACTTTAAAAAACATTCTTGGAACATACATAATCAACATATAAGAGACAATGAATTCTAAAACATGACAATAGGTAGGTTAATTATGTAGGTAAAAAATTTAAAATTCATACCATCATGGTATTACCCACAAGTGTGTCTTTTGTCATTCACTGACGGTGTTCAGAAGGAGTGTTGCCCCCAACTTTGGTATCTTTGTAGATTGACATTTTTTGTTTTTTTGATCGGTGCTTGTTTGGTGCAGGTTCAGTTTGTACTGGACCTACGGTGATTGTGATCTGCTTTTGTTTGATTGTTTTTTTTTTCTATCATTCTTTTGTTTACATTAATATGTGTATGCTGTAGACACACTTAATTGGGGGGTTGGCCTGGCCGAATCAATGTATGTTGTTTTTATTTTTTTGTGTGTAGGTATATTGTCAACTTTCTGTTTGTGTCTCTGATTAATAAATAAATAAATAAATAAATAGAAACTATACGTGTTACATGCGGTGATTCCGCTGGCCGCCCCAATTGTAAGGAACGGTGTGTATTTATGTGAATGTCTACTAAATAAATAAAAAATATCTGCGAGATGTTTTTCGAGGAAAAAATTGTACAGCTTAAATTGATTTTTGGTTAACACGGAAAAGACAGCTTTCATGTTTATTACACGCAGCTGATCAGCTGGCTACCCCACTTGTGGGATATATCATGATGGTATACTAGTAGTAAGTCGTTAATGTTTTACGAATATCTTTAATGGGATACTCGAATTTATAGAAAATATTGGGAGACCTACTTGATCTATGCCATAGAGTCTGTGATGCAACTGTGAAGATTATTAGTACCCATATTTGATAAAAATATTTAAGTCTAAGTATGCATGGCTAATTAATTTTTATACTTCATTTATTCACTAAATGCCTGGTGAGTTTGTCTACCCTGTTACAAGTCGAAAAAAGAATAAAAAATAATTTATCTACCTTAGGGGTTTAATTATAAAAGAAAGGAGTTTTTTCGTATTTTTTTTTATCCTTCGTTCTTATTTAACTAATTGTGTTTTGTCTATGTCCACGAAATAAGATAAAAATACACTAAGAAAAATGGCATTGTAAATATGTAGGTATCCGAGTTTATATTAAGAATACGAAAAAAAACTTGAAAAAAAATTATCTCTTGCGCAAAGTAAAATTTTTGATATAGTAATTCATTTACATCTGAATTATTAAATTTTAGCAAAAAAATACTTCCACATATCTTTTTTTGCTTATTTAAGACTTAAGCACCTCTAGAGGGGGTCTTTTTGAAAACTCTTTTAACACACATATGTATGGGCTAGTTGGAAGATATCGCGCTTCTGCGATAAACTCGCCCATTGCACAAATTTATTTGTCTGGTTCTACAATATTTATATTTAAATAATGTTTGTTTTTTTGTGCAATAAAGATTTTTATTATTATTATTATTATGTAAAAAGTTTGACAATCGTCATTGCCAACTTCTTCTGGGGTGTTTTTTATATTGTCTTAAGTAATATGCGTTTATTAAGCACACTAGACGATGCTCTATTGCAGAAAATCACAAGTTTTGGTGACATACGTAAAAAGAATAATTTTTGTCACAACCTCAGAACTGAAAGACCAACGTAGAAACAAAATGCATTTACATTTAATGTAAAAACAATGACTTGCCAAAGTCCACAATTATAATATAACTAGCTGACCCGGCAAACGTTGTTTTACCATATACATTTGCCATATAGGTACTTTTATATTGCAATTAAAAAATAGGGGTTGAAGGGTGAAAATTTAGGGCTGTATCTATTTTTAATGGTTCACGATAAAAAAAATAAAGTTTTGTCCTAAAAATAAAAAAAAAATCTGGGTGGACTATACTTTTAGGAGTGTGAAAAATGGATGTTGGCCGATTCTCAGACCTACCCGATAAGCACACAAAAATTTCATCAAAATCGGTTCAGCCGTTTCGGAAGAGTATGATAGATAACAAACACCGTGACACTAGAGATAATTTATATAGTGCCGTATTGTGATAATAATATGACTTCAAGGGCACTCTCTTAACAATATTTGCGAAAAAACTTGACTGTTTCAAATTAGTTTGTTAATTATTTACATATTTTTTTCTTAATTTATTTCACAATTTATTTATTATTTTTCGGTTAATTTAAATTGTAATTCTAGAGAATTTGTTTAAAAATCAGCACTTCTTCTTATTTCATTTTACGGCAATGCACCCGCAATCGAGTGATTTATGAAAAATCAGCACTAGAAAACTGTATAATTAATTTATATAAAGCGAAGAATAAAAGAAAACACTAAAATATTTTCATATTTTTTTAGAACAATTTTTATTTCTTAAAATATAACACCTCAGACTATTTACAAAATATTTTTGTGCACTAGCACTATGACTAACCCACTATGACTTTTTAAACACTTTAAAGTATTTTGCCTGTTATCATATCATTAACAAAATAAGGTAAGTGTGTATTATTTTAAAAAAGACATACAATAATAATATCATCCAATATAATGGGGAACTTTCACAAAAAAAATTCAGCTCCAAAAATTGTAGGTACAGAAAATTATAAAAATTGCCTTTTATAATTTTAAATGTGCATTTTTAAGGCTTTTATTACTATTTGAAAAATTAAACGCACTTCGCCGCAAAAAGGTCCACCCGTGGCGGAACAGTGTGTGACGTCATCAGCTGCTGTAGACAGTACTAAAAGTGAAATGTGTTCAATACAACATAGCGCCTAACAACGTCACAACAGGCTAATTCCATAACATGGCATTTAAAATTTTGACAGAAAATATAATTTTTTAAAATGAAAATAATGAAGGAAAAGTTTTATTTTATCGTATCTTATTAGGATATTCGTGATCAGCGTATATTTATTAATATGAATTGATAACATTTATTCATATTCCTCACACATGCATGTTCTCCATTAGCACTTTAGGTTAGATTTGGATTGGCAAGAAGGAGATGAGGAGGAAAAGAGACGAACGAAAGAATTTTTGCGGGTGGATTTTGTACACCTACCACTGTGTACATATTATTTTATTGTAACTTGCAGTTTTTTTTCGGTTCAAGAAATATTTTCACGACACCTACATATCTCCACGGTTCTACGAAGTTCATCTTTCATCCATTTTGACATTTGTGGGTTAGGTATTTTAAATCTATCGTAACGAAAGGAACAGTTTTTCAGGTTTATAATGCAGGTTTATTTTCATTTTTTGTCAATTGGATTAGTTGGAACACATCTCATTCTAGCGATAATTTCGCTCTCTGTACATTGAATTGCATAACTGATATTTTTATGATGAATGAGCGGAATGTGCGATACTTAAATAATTGACTTAACTGTGGTACATGTTTGTGGATTACAGCTGAGTTATGAACGTCTTATTTTTATTTTTGTAAACCATATTTATAGTTGTTGTCTGTTTTGTACTTTTCCACCAATAAAAAAAAAATTGATAAATGCGGGGAGACAGCAAATGATTTGTATAGTAAAATTATGATATTCTCTTGAGATAATTGATCACAAATTTAATTTTAAATCATCAAAAGCGAATTTATCTCAATTTTAATAGGTTCGTTGTTTTCTTCCCTATGTTCTCAACATAAACATGAAGTGAATGACTAGTTAAATAAACCGCAAATAACATTTTGCTTAAAATGATGATGGCAAAATTGTTGTAAAAAGTCAGGTACTTTTACAAATATTGACAAATTTACAGGACCTAAGTACACATCCTTTAATTAAAAATGTGTTTAAAGAAATAATAGTAATCAGTGAAGAACGGATACTGGATACGGATATTTGGTGACATTATGAACTGGATAATCGGATATCAAGTATCAAGTCGCAATCAATTTTTATTTTTACTCTATTAATCAGTATCAAACAGCCAAACATAAAATATAAAACAAAATATAATAATAATAATAAACTTTATTGTACAAAATATATATATGGATACAAAAAATAAGGTTACATGGTATTAACGAATAATTTTGCACAATGGGCGAGTTTATCGCAGGGACGCGATATCTTCCAACTAACCCAACATACATTCAATATGTGGACCAGCAAAGATCCTAAATTTACCAGAGATATTTTAATCTTAAAAAAGCAAGATTACCATCTCTGTGGGTTTTTTGTTGTTGTTGTTGTTGTTGTTGTTGTTGTTTATGGTCAGCAAGTTTTGAAAATTAATCTATTAATACCATAGATTTTTAAATATAATACCTAGAAGGAGAACTCGTATGTATTTTCATTGTAATAAAGTGAGGCAACATTTTTCGGCACTTTTGACAGAACGGTTGGCGAAAAAAAGTGTGTGGTAAATCGCTAAAAACGTTGACAAGAACTTCAAAAAATGTTCAATTACGTTTATATAAATGTAAAAACGATATATTTTTATAAAAATGCGAGAAATAGTCCATAAAATGTAGGAAACACCACATGCTTTCGCCAACCGTTCTGTCAAAAATTCATAGATTTTTTGCCTCACTTTTGTAAATGAGTCAGGGTTCTAGGTTTTGTATGGAATTCTGTGATTAATACAAATGTGTATGAAAAATAGAAAACTATGATAAATATCGTCCGTCTTCTGACTAACAGTCGTATCTGCTAAAATGTAAATTGTTCAGGAGAGCGTATTTAGTGTTTTGCCGCGCATATTTTCATCTCTCCTAGTTATACGATACAGTGTAAATATAATATTACATTATTTTATTTGTACCTATTCTTATATTTCTCAGAATCATTTTGTGATGAAATTTTAAGGAATTTGTAGATACCACAACACATTTTAATTAGAGTAATTCGTAAATACGACAACAAATCAGAAAGCTGTTCCAGGATAACGGTAACAGCAGGGTTACTCTTGACAAAACTAAACACGATCTTAATCTAGTCTTGATCTTGATCATACGACGCACGAAGGGACTATGGTCAAAAACACCGCGCTACCGCTAACGCGCGATCGGTTTGCGTGTATTTTTGGCCAATTAATAGTCACTTCGTGCGTCGTATGATCAAGATCAAGACTAGATTAAGATCGTATTTTGATTGTGTCAAGAGTAGCCCTGCAGGTCTGATTTTCAATGAGAACATGCAGGGCACATATAAATACAAATTGGTGATCATAACTCGATTTCACCAAAAATGTCAGATACGAAAGTTAAGACGATATTAGTACCTACATAGACACTCACCTTTTATGAAAATTTGTGGCATTTTGTTTAACGACAATAATTACAAATTATGTAATTCTTTTACCGAGATTTACAAATTATGTAGGTAATTCCTTTACATAATTTGTAATTGTAATTTTAAAACAAAGAATTATCCGGTGTCTAAACAAATAGTAAATCATGGTCAGATAAACAGGGTTATTTTCAGATACTCATTTCGACTTTTATAATAATTATTAATGATGAATTATCTTTGAAAGGATATTAAGCCTGAAATAAAATCTTTTAATTTCAGACTTTCGAATATTCACATCTTTAATTCAATGTCCTTCTCTTTCAATAGGATCATTCTGTTCGTTGCTTATAATACGGTGAAATATCACATAACCTTTGATTATTTTAATTAGAGTCTTTGACTTTGTAATTAACTATCTTTGTAGTACCTACGTTTATTTCAAGCAGTTGGGTGGCCGGTTATCCCGTTTTGGGGAGATGGATGGAATTAACTATCTATCAATCCATACCTTTTGATAATTATGTACTTACTTGGCTTTTCATAAAATAATATTCAAAGTAGTGAAAATTTATAAACCCTTACGGGTAGTTTCAACGATATACATACATTTTGGGTTTGGGTAGAGTTTTGGGTAGATGGCGCTCTTGTAGCTGACTGAACCCATAACTTCTCCAATTTTTTTTACAATATAATAGTTTATCGATTAAGTTTTTATATATTTTTTTATTTTCCGACTATAAAGAGTGTTTTTTTATTTGTTAGTTTTGTTTTTTGTGTTAGTTTCTTAAAATTACGTGTTAAATTTTAATAAAATTAAATCTAATAGGTACCTACCTACAATTTGTGACAATAAAAAAAGTTTACATGATTTGTATTTTAAAGGTAATAAAAATAAATTAAAGTGACAAATAATATTGTAAATGCGCTCTTGAGGTGATTTCATTACAAAAACAGCGCAATATAAGTGATCCAATAATAATAATAATACATTAGCGAACTATTAGTCAAACATATTGTGAATCACTCCAGATTAATCATTCCAATTGATCACACTCATCCATAGTCAACCTATTTGAATAGGTATTAACTAGGTAGGTATGTTGTATATGATACACATACATATTTATTTATTTATTTATTTATTCAGATATTCACGGCCGAAGCCTTTTACATGTAAAAAAATTAGTATACATACAATACATGGATACAAAAAGTATTTTTCTTCTGAAAAAGACACAAAACAATTAATTAGACACAAAACAAGAGTACAATTAAATAATAGAATAACGTTGACTCAATTTAAAAAAAATTAAAAAAGAAATTTGGTCAAGAAATTAATTTCAAAAAAATAATTTTAAAATTGAAATTAAGTATATAAATATTAAATGTCAAACAGAAAAACAAATGGTCAGTTAGTTAGTTAAACTAACTAACTAACTAAGCACTCCTTAAGGAAGATTTAAAGAGTACTCTTAACCAAGCCTAGATTTAAAGAGTACTCTTAACCAAGCCTTAAGTCGATTCATAAGCGTCAAAACTCTGTGTTGTGCACTCCTTAAGGAAGTTCACATACATATGTGAACTTCCTTAAGGAGTGCACAACACAGAGTTTTGACGCTTATGAATCGACTTAAGGCTTGGTTAAGAGTACTCTTTAAATCTAGGTAACATTCCCAATTCCTCTGTGTCATGCTTATCACATGACTCGAAATTTTTGGAAGTTGTACATATATATAGTTCAACTTTTGTTAAACTTCCACTTTGAAATTAATTTTTATACGATTTCTTAGAATTACTGTGTTTTCAAATTGGAATGACATCTGTTGACGAACTACTCGTATAAGTGAATTGGCAAGTTGAAAATAGGTAGGTACACCTAGCTTTTATTTGGATATTTAACAGTTCCTTGACATCTCATGGGGCCAAGAGGTCCGTCATCTTCTTACATCTCTTCGATCCCTGATAAGACACTTAACATCTTCGCCAGACTGCAAATTTTCAAAGGTCGTACATAAATATCTAATATTAGTTGTTATTAATAAGTATTGTAAGGTTTATGACTAGCCAGTTTTTCACGTGCCTCTATTATGTTGGCAAACGAGCTTTCAAGAGCTTAATTCTACATAAATCTTGTCGCTTGGTAAAGACCTGCTATACAGAAAGTCACGTTGAAGTATTATATTTATTGTGTACGTTCAAATATAATATTAATTAGCCTAAGATATGAACTTCACGTATAAAACACATGTATACCTAAAGCTTATATATATCTATTAGAATTACGAATATTTTATATTCTAAATAGAAATGGTAGAGATATGGAAGGTGTATCTAGGATTTTTCGAGGGAGGCCAATACTGGAAAAAAAATTACAGTAGTTTTTTACATATCTTTTCTTGCTCCTCAGATTTTTTGGTATTTGGTATAGGAATTTTATAAAATATCCGATACCTACTATCATTTTTGCTTAAGAGGTAAGGGAAAATATTATTAAAAACTTGCTTTTTTTACTAGACAATTTCAGTTTATCTCCCACTGCCAACATGCCCCTAATTTGCCTTAGTGCTCTTAATTTATCTCTGAGCTTTCTGCTGCCCTCTTTGAGATCATTCGGCAGCCACAAGAGGACGTTGAGAAACATTTCGTAAGATGATTCTTCCAATTTGATATGAAAAATCTGATTCCGTTGACAATTTATTTATTTATTTAGTTTATCATCCCTAGGTCCAACCGGACACTTGGAATCGTCAGTCAAAATAACAATTAGTACATGTACATATCAAAAGCACAAAATTTTTCAGAGAGACGTCAGAGAACAGTAATTGGTAAAATTTATTTCAAAATCAATGCTGATCAGAGTGTAAATGGCTCCGAACAGCATTTCGTCAATTTATCTAAATAAAACAAATAATATAACATTGGCAAAACAGTTCAATTCAACACTCATGGGATGCATAAAAAATACTATAAAACTATATTTCCAATACAAAATTCTTTGATATTATTACATAATATTTTATTGTTTGTTTATAAAAGAAAATGCTTTCAGTATTTTTTCACAATCAAATAAATAATCACGAAAATAATATTTTAATCCGTTCGTATATATGTACATTTATTTATTCAACAATTCACAGCATAGGTCTTTTACATGTTGAGAGTATCATAGTATATAATTTGATGCGTACAATAATTTTTAAAACGACACAACGCAATTCCATCGAATTAAGAAAGAAACAGTTAGATCGCAATTACGGTGATGAATATATTAATCATTGAATTGTAATTTTGGTCAGTTGTAATGAATGTGTGGAAGACAATGTAAAACAATGTATTTGTAGTCACCTCAAATAGCCAAAACAGTGAATGTATAATACACTGTCTACGAGGTCTTATCCTTTTAGGCTTCAAACATTTTATATGTGCATAATATTTATGGACAAAAATATCACAGTTTGATTAAGACGATGAAGAAGATTATTAAAAAAAAAATGTAGTGAAATATGACAAATTTACTTTATAAGGCTGAACTGAATGTGGCCATGTGGGGTGTCAAACTTCAAGTTTTAGTAGGTACCATTTTTTTTTAAACTTTTGACATTGGAAATGTTCGTGCGAATACTAATCTTTTTCAGTAGCATGAAGTATTATTTAAACTCACGTATGTGCACAGTTTCTCTTTTGTTTGTATATAACCCAGAGCGATTCCGGGTAAAAGCTAGTAAATAATATTTTCCATTAACTGTTATTTGTTTATTATTATTTTAAAAAAATACACAATAATGTAGAAACTCGTAGGTGGTCCGTAGATTAGTATTGAAAAGCTTATAGGTATTATTATTATTTGTCATTTTAGATCGATATTCCTGTGATAAATGAAAAATATATAAAATCGAAGGGCTGAAATGCAAAGTTTATGACCCCATTTTATTTCATGAATATTCAAAATGAAAAATTTATATAGGCAGATATTTAATAAGATA